>JAMZAV010005190.1:0-43706 GCA_024449915.1 Sweltsa coloradensis
GAGTACAAGTCTGAACATCACTATAAGTGGGAGAATTACTCCTAAGTTAAATGACGAGCTCGTCGTCCCGAGGACCTCTCCCCCTTCTCTTGACGACCTCCCCAACGACAACGACCATTAAAAAACGAACGATGAAAAATACGATGACGACCACGACCCCATTCTTCCCCCTCCCTTACCCGTGGCTGTTTCTGATCAGCATGGGATTTTCATCCACATTTCCCCTGGACTAGAGTGGCGCATTATGACCTAACGGTTGACGCACCCTTAATCCTGATAAACTAACAAACTAAAACTAATGTATAGTTATTCCCTGGTCGGGAGAGACTGTGTTGTGACCGTCACTGACTGACTGGATTGTTGAGACGGACTCGGAAGGATAGGAAACTCTCTCTTCGCAGCACTTGGCGCTATCTAGCGGCACCAGCCGGCGCCGGGAGATAGCAGCACCAGTAATGAAACGAAACGAGTATACTGTTGTTATCTTACATGATCAAACCCATAGAGATAATATATAGATAGATATCGATATCGATAGAGACCAACCCATAGAGGTATCTCTAGGATCAAACCATATTATCTGTGATCAAACATTTTAACTCTAAGGGACATAAGATATAAGAAATGAAATGTCAACGAGGAACAAATGTCTCAAAAATGTTTTTATATTAGATGTTTTTGTTCTCTTGTTGGTTATATTTTCAAAATCACCTCATCTTTTATTTGATTAATTACTAAGGCTATTTGAGACAATGAGTGGTGATAGTCGAGAATGAGGATGAATAGAAGGGAGGAGGTGAAACCCGGTACCGGCACGTAGCCTACTCTAGAAAAGTACCAAGGGAATCAACGGCTTTACTTCCCATCCGAAAGGACGGTGTAAACATGACAGTCACATTGGTTCGTCTACTAACCCGGACTGCCGAGCAGACGTCAAGAAGAACGAAGCCGTTACACTAGCTTTCGAACCCTCCATCTGCTCTAACCAGCGGTATACGTGTGTTTCAGGGCAGAGCGTTCACCCACTCTCCCCCAGACCACGCCCGAAGGTTGCTTAACTTCGGTGTTCGAGTGGGAACCGGCTAAGCGACCGCGGCTAAACCGCTGACTGTCAAGTCAACCATAAGAAAGTAAATGTTCACTTCTTGTTTCCTTTTCATAAGCACAGGAACGATAGTACCCAAAATAGGGCGTAGAACACACACGTAAAATCTGATCGTGCATTAAAATCTCTTGTGGTGACGCCGAGTAGGCACACAGCAATAAACCCTTATCCTCATTTGTAAATCAGTTTTTATAACTGAACGGGATAGACGTTAAAATAAATATAAATAAATATATCCAGTATTGAAATCTGTCTTGGCAGAGGTGCCGGGTAAAAAAGCCAGGATTTCGATTCGGGGGGGAGGGGGGACAATTTCGGGGTTTATATTGAGAAATTTGTAGAACTGCCCACGAAACTATTATTTCAGGAAAAGTACGTATGCTGGTACAATGGGAGGAGGGATGCCCCCCAGCCAGCTAGTGCGGGTCTGGGCGCATAGTCCCAGAATTGTTTTGATTTTTAACATTGCAAATAGTGACATTTTACTAGTTTTTAGAGTGCTTTTATCGATAATTTATAAAATTGTAAGATCCACATACTGTCAGTTTACAAGATCTTGCCATGTGTAGGCCCTACTGAATGTGCCGCATAGTAGTACATACATAGATAAGCTATTTAGTATTGGTGTATAACTAGGAAAACGCTAAAGTCCCGCCGCGTTGATGGATGAGCTTTTTAAAGGTTTTAGTTTACGTGGGATATCTTTACTTTTGCAAGTGCTTTGTTTTGCTGCCTACGCATTGTAGGTGAATGTTGTCAAGTTTCTTTTGTTTCTTGTCAATTGGTATTATTTACCGTAAAAAACTTGTATTAAAAGCTTTATTTCTATGGATTCTGGCTAAATTTTTCCACTTTTTCTTTCAAAAGGTACTACATAACCATAACCTTAATGTCCATGTATAATATGAACGTTGTAGCCCCACCCGTTTGGTCAAAATTGGCCCAAATGGCACGAAAATATCGCACAAAAAGTCAAAAAACGTATATTAAAAGCTTTATTTCTCTCGATTCTGGCTAACTTGTTCAACTTTTTCTTTCAGATAGCAATACATCAACATTACCTTAATGTCCATGTGAAATATGAACGTTGTAGCCCCACCCGTTTGGTCAGAATTGGCCCAAATGGCACGAAAATATCGCACTAAAAATCGAAAAAAATCGTAAAAGTACGATATTCATGAGAAATATTTCTTCGATTGTACCCAAAAACGTAGCAAGTCTAAGTTCAGAGATTTCGAAGGTCCTGTCAAATTTTCATCAAGATCGCATATGCCGTTTGCCCGGTAGAGAGCGAACAAACAGACAGAAAAACAAACAAACAAAAAAAAAAAAAAACACCCGAGCTAAATTTTTTGGGGGGTCGGTGAAATTGAAGTCTTCGCTTCGCTCATCCAATTATAACCCTTCTTCTGATTTCGGGCGGGGGGGAAATCAAACACCCTGATCCCCCTCGATACGCCTCTGTTCCCCACTCTAGCCCCGAATGTCACAAAAAAGTAGGTAAAGAAGTTTTCACGAAGAACTTCTTTGACGACTTAGTTGAAGAAAGTAACGAATCAAAGTCCGCATTTAGACCTGTGCTTCGCTCTTACGACAACCCTAAAAAAAACTAAAAAGTAGTATACTAGTAGTGGCGCCGGTGGCGCGGCGGTGTTTTGACCTGATACAACCTTGAAACCGTTGTTTGTTTTCGACCATACTACCTTTGGGTAGATTGTAAATTGTTCCTGCCTATCATCATAAGTCAAGTTCAATCATTGTGTAATGTCAGTCGTGCTTTGATCTAAAGTAATTACATAAATTAACATAATTCTACAGTACAGACAATCTCATCTGTTCTCCGAAGTCAATGCACGATCTTTAACTTCTTGTTGATGACGAAAGACGTTGTTATGTAATATGTACGATGGAAAGAATAACGCAGCGATATTCTATGGACCTCGATTCGCTCCATATAACTAGGCTTGCAGAGCATTGACGGAAGGTGAGTGGTTCGAAACCAGCCACTGGCAAGTCGAATTGGGGGTTTGCCTTATAGAGTTACGCAAATGGTGGAATTAAGTACTATGAAATAGCTTAGAAACATTCTCTACCAAAACCTTCAAATCTACTTTTACTCATATTATACTACCTATGCAATATTTGGTACAGTTTGTATTTTTGTTGTGTATTGTGTGTCAATCCAGATTATTTTATAACGTGCCTATTCATTAATTTTGATGTACTAGCAAAACTCGTCCAGATACACCTTTAAAGCTCTTTGCACATTATAAATAAAATAGGATAAAATTATTCAGTCAATATTAGGTAAAAACATATCCCACACATAACAAAAACTTGTAAAAATACAGCCAAACCTCACACACTCAAAATAAATGAGATCTAAAAAAGGGGCAAGCTTAAAAGCTTGGCAAAATAGAATTTGCAATATTAATTTAAACGTAATAGTTCATCCAAGGTTTTTTTTTCTAATTAATTTAAACGTAATATCATGCAAATTCAGTCAAAACGATGATGCGTTTACATGATACAGATCTGAAAAGGTTCTCAAACTATTATTTAGTTCACTTATTTACCGGTAGACAGTACAATGTATTAAACAAATTCCACTGTTTTCTAAAGAAGAAAATTTATAATTTTATTGCGTATAACATAAGTATAACTTCGTTAGATCATGGACTTATAATAGTAACTGGGACTTAAAATAGTAACTGGCGTTCCTGGACCTGCAACATTATGGGGCGGTGCGTCTGAGATTCTCGTTTCCTGTTTAGGCCTAAACTTATAGCAACAATAAAATTGGCGGCCATTTTTGCACTTCAAAATGTAAATAATTGTGTAAACAGGCAAAAATGGCGACAATGTTTGACAAGTTTTTGTTTTTCGGGGCTAGTTATACAGTACAACCAATTAACCAAGAGATGCATATCCATGCGCCCATGGTTAGATGACCAAAAACATTTGCTGTAACATTTAGAACATAATTCAGAATAACAAGATCACGTTCTTAACTTGCTTTTAGCAAACATAACCTCAAATTGCAACGCAACGAGCGTTTTGGTTGCAGCCAGGTGTATACATGACAGTTTTCAAAACTAGTTTTCAAGTCACCTCTACTAGCAAACAGGGGTGACTTGAACTGATCCAAACCCAGATTCGAGGCGTATACATGCAGTTTTGAAATCGTTTTCAAACCTGCATGTAAACGTAGTACGTCACACTCCGATAGATATTCTCTATCCATGCACTATCTACAGCTTTTAGTTCGACGACCGACCGCCAAGTTCAGCAACGTCATGTGTCGTGGACTTTGTGAACTTTGCATTCTGTACACTATCAGTTAGCACTTAACCAATAAATAAATAAATAAATGTGTATTTGGAGTCTACTTACTCAGTCATATAACTGATTTTCAATGGGGGACATTAAACCAAAACGACCAAGCCAACCCTGTATGTAGGCCCCGACGCAATCGACGAGTGATCGATAACCAACCAAAGATTTTTTTTTTAAAAGGGAATATAGCAATCAGTGGTATGGACAGTGTGAACACCCGCAGATCAACGCCAGAATCAACACGGCCGATTCAGAACAAGTTTGAATTTACTATAGGTGGAACCAGTTAAGGTGGCGGTCGCCGAGGGATCGCAGCACTGTCGCCCACGCACTATGGCCACAGGATCGGCAAAAAGTTAAAAAAAAAAAAAAAAGAACTGTCTCTAAAACTGCTTTCGAAGAAAAACACGACTATTTTTAAGCCAAGCCTTGCCCAATATATCCTAAAAATGAAGTATTTATGAAGTGTACGAATAAAATCATGACATTTTGATGCTCCTAAACATTGACTCACATCTGGTGAGGTTGGCATTATAAACAGCTAGAACTTTGGACACACCATTACCAACAAGGCAAAAAACACTTTCATAATCGTGATTACTTAAAATCATTATTTCGTTAAAATACTGACTCTGTGGTGGGATGAACTATTTTATTCATATCTTATAAAATGTTGATATGTGATAGCATAACACGATAACATGATCAAATACGTTAGGTCCTACCTAATGTCAGTTGTGTGTAAATTGTCAACGTTGGCGTACATTCTCTGGCTTGACCTTGACGACCGCCACCTTATCTGGTTCCACCTATCTATGCCTCGTTGCTAGGACGGCTCTAAAGTCACCGTTTACTAATTCCTACGACAAGAACTAATGGACTTAAGTCCATATCAAAAGTTTAATTACTTCTGCCTAGAGCGGGAATCGAACCCTGGTCATTCGGAAGCAAAGACGCTAACCACAAGACCAATGCGAGCCACACGATATTATAATTATCATTAGATAATTTATGGAAATGAAAGAGAGAAGACTGGAAAGAAATCAAATGTGGCACAAAACAGCGATATGAGAGGAAACTTGTCTGATTCACTGATTGAGATAATGAAAGGGATCATTCCATATTCGGATTTAAAAGCAAAGTGGCTGACATCTGGTGAGCGAAGCGCGAACCCGCCGGAGTAGCATTAAGTTGAGATATGGCCGCTTATAAGTATGTTTTCCTATCCTATGGCACTTGCAATGGATCACGACTGAAATAAACACTCAATAAAGACAAAACTACACCACCAATTTATGAAATTGAGTTTGTAAGTCTAGTGGAATATCTGTAGCCACATCGTATACATCCTAGATAGGAAAATGTTACTGAAAATAAGCGTGAAAGTTGAACTTCGGGGACGAAAACATTTGAAGTAACCCGGAGAAGGGTAGGAAGTTATCGTCGGTTTAATCGGGGAAAAATATTGTAGGGGACGTTTAAATAGTATAAGATTATAATTAAACTATCTATGAATGAATAAAATGGTAAGATTGTTAAAAACACGTGATGATGGAGCATCAGCTTGTCATGAGTTCGTTCATTTTTACTTTTTAGGCCTACAAGTGATGCTATGTAGGATATTTTTGTCAGTGAAATCGTGAAAAAATACTGTAGGTGACGTTTAAATAGTGTAACATTTTTAAAACTATCTATGAATGAAATAAAATTGCAAGATTGTTAAAACATGCGATAATCGAGCATCAGCTAGTCATAAGGTCGTTCATTTCTAGGCCTATAAGTGGGCGTGTGTACACAAACCAATCAATCATTTGTTTGATATTTTCGAGCCTGCTCGGCAACGTATTTAATATAAACTAACGCTGATCAATACCATTAATATTACGTCCATGGAGAAAAGATTCTGATAGCAATTTTGTGCACGAAATTGTTTCTCAGAGAGATCTAGGCGTTCCGTAGGAGGGCCTAGGCCCTAGGCCCTAGCTGCGAGTTTCCGAGTTTAGCACCACCAACGACGTACGTTAGGTTACGGGAAACAGCTTTTTCCGAATAAATGGGTTAACGAAATGGCTGTAGGTCTAGTTTATTAGAAATTACACGGATGCAAGTAAAATAATGTCCTATAATTTTGTCACACATGGCCCGGAACTATCTGGTATTGTAGGAAATCAAAATCGGGACCGATCGGTAAAAGTAGGCCTAAATTGACTCTTCGGGGAAAAGGAAAGAAATATAGTTCAAAGAGTTGCAGGATGACACTGAACATCACAATAGGCCAACTAATGTCATAACATTAATGTGCATCCTAATTGCATATCACAACATTCACCAACGATAGATTATTGAGCACTCAAATCGACAGTTTATACACAGAAGCTTAGGGAAGGACTACTCCTAATGCTACTCCGGCCGGCCATGATGCACGTTACGCCCACCGACGGTGCTGCCCCTGGATTTCACTTTAAATCCCTATACCGGTACATTTACATGTCTAGGCCTGTCTTCCAAACCAACTCGCAACCTTTTCGTGGTTTGACAGGCGAGTAGGGGAGAATCACTCCCTTAAACTAATGGCGAGCTCTGGGTCGTTGTCGGGGAACTTTCCCCTTTCTTTTAACTACCTCCCCGACGGCGACGACAATGACAACACGGACGGACGATGACACATACGAAGACGACCACGACGTGGGGGAACCCCTGCCCTAGCTCCCATATGCTTGTGGCTGGTTCTGACCAGCACAGGCCTGACAACCCGGCGTCCTCCCGCGTCCCCCCCTACGTTCCTCCCCTTAATTGAAAAAAAGTGTATATGGTTAACTCTTAAGCATGATAAATAAATATCTTGGAGGCGCGAATAATCTTTGCTGTTGAAGCGCCCTAAAACTAATACTAATACTATCTCGCAAAAATGTGTAACGTATGGCAATCTGTTCTCCGTGCATGATACTTATTAATTATTATATATTATGCTTACAGAGAGAGTATGTGGATATAGTAAGGAATGTGATAGTTCTTAGATAGGCCTACACTGACACCTACAGCTAAAGCTAATAAGTAACGAACGAAATTCTGATTCGGGAGGTCACGGATTCGAATCCCACCTCCGGCAATCCTAATTGAAAGTATTCCAAGGTTTCCAGCTGCCTTTGGACATTCACAATTCCCCTAATACCCTAATAATTCCTAGTTAGTCACCCTGAAGAGGGTCGTGCCGAGTAAAAGTGATGTGTGCGTGTACTCTACACCGGGCATCCTTACGAAAAATATAATTACTGGCAATTAATACTGGATGTTTTATTTTTATTTTCTTCAGTCAAAATATGAAATTTGGATTGAGTCCTATAGCCGTTGGAAATCCTCCCAACACTCCTGCCATCCCATGACTAGTATGGAAAGTGGAGTTGTGTAAGAAAGTTGGCCCTAAGCAAGTCTTTAAAAAAACTTAAAATATATCATCGTCATTCTTCCATCACTCCCTGAAACTAGAGGTGAGCTCTAACATTCGTCGTCGGATCCTATCCCCCTTCCCTTCACGACCTCCCCGACACACAAACGATGACAATGACGATGACGACCACGACGTGAGATCCCCCTCTTTCCTCCCCTTTCCGTCTGACCGGCATGGGATTTTCCTCGCCATATCCCCTAGTAGAGCATTATGACCTAAAACGAGTGAGAGCATATTGTAGGACATGCGTTTGTAGCCGACTGACACCACAGATAATTGAAATTTTGGGCAGCTGTCATGGAAGCAGAAACAAAGGGCTCTACAGTAACATTTTTCAAAAATTTCCTTTCAAATAATTTTGTTTTAATTTTTTTCACGATTTTAAGTTTTATTAACAAGTCCAAAATTGACAATATTCGTGAATTTTTTTCTAGACAATTAACGAAAACTATCGAAAATACCCGACTGTAGGGCTGTCCTTAAAAACGCTTTATTGACAACTTTGTAGAGTTTCATAATCGTCGGATACTTCCTGACCGAGCGAATAACCTATGTGTCAACTGCCTAATGTGTCCTGTTGTGATTGAGAAAGAACTTTCAGTGAGGATTGCCGATGTATGTCCGGAAATGAGCGACGTCCTCGTATGCTAGCTCTGAGCCGACTCTAGATTCCCACGTACATCTTGTACTCTCACGCAGACGTGAAAGCTGAGGCTGACCATACAGCGAGACATTATATACTAGCGCGCTCCACTAACTTCAACTGCATGCGTGAGTATAGAGTTCAGGTACGTACTACATGTGTGTCTTCTGTGGTTCAAGGTAACTAGCTTATTTCCACACGTTTATGAATAATTATACTTTTAAATTCGGTTTAACCGTTTGTTGGATGAGCGAAGCGAAGACTTCAATTTCACTGACCCCCCCCAAAAAAAAAAAATTTAGCTCCAATGTTTTATTGTTTTTTTTTGTTTTTTTTTGTATTTTTGTCTGTTTGTTAGCACTCTACCAGGCAAACGGCATATCCGATCTTGATGAAAATTGGAGGGGACCTTCGAAATCTCTAAACTTAGAGCTGTATTGTTTTTGGGTACAATCGAAGAAATATTTATCATGAATATCGTACTTTTACGATTTTTTTCGATTTTTAGTGCTATACAACAGAAACTTGACAACAATCACCTACAATGTGTTCATAAAACAATATTCGGGCCTACAGATATTTAACATTCTAATTACCATAGCAATTAGTACTATACTTTATAAAAATGATTCTAATTTAACAAAAATGATTTTTCAATGGAACTTGAAGAAGTACAGAGATCCCACGCACACTAAAATCTTGAATAAAAGCTCATCCATCAACGCGACGGGACTTAAGCGTTTTCCTAGTTTAAACATATTTTATTATAGTATCTTTGAGTGTAAAAACCTTTTTCATTGGGATGCCCGCTGTAGGATACACATCAGGTTTACCCGGTTAACTAGGGTTGTTAGGAGTCAGTCTGTCTGTTTTGGGGAATGTTCGTGGGGCTCGAAGCCTCTCTCCTGATATGCTTCAGGCCCTGGTGCGAAGCACCTATAACTAAAAATCTTATGTGTGCCAGAGTTGGGCGATGGACAATGTCATTGCGCTGCGTGGTGGTTGGTGACAGGTACCGATGATTTCGGTAAAATACCGCCGGAGCTCGGGAATGGCAACAAACCTCTAGGTTTTTACATTGGATGTAAAAGTACCAGCACCCGTGGCAGAAAAAGTCCCACGAGAGACATCCAAGGAGAGTTATTTTAAGCGTCACGGAGGTCTTAGTCGTGGGTCCACTACACCCACTCGACGAGACGTTGACGCGCCCGCAGAAGCCGTGCCTGACGACGTTGAGGCGAGAAACGAGGTCCAAGAGCTGGTTCAGAGTGATTGATTTTGAGTGTGATTGTGCATTCGCATTCGCATTTACAACTGAAAAAAATAAATAAAACTTTCCGTCAGGATTGCCGGTGGCAGGATTCGAACCTGTGACCTCCCGAATCAGAGCCTACACGTTACGCATGAGTCACCACTGCCGGGAATGTGTGGAACTAGCTGTGGGAGTAGAAGGGTTTTGACGAAAAATATGCTCTCACCGGTTTTCTATAAACTCAGTAGAGGGTGATGTAATGGACATAAAAAACATTATTTATTTTTGAAAATCGTTCTCTGTAAGAGCAATTATAGTGTCAACTTGGCATCACCCCACATCAAGGTCGTGAGAGCAATCGAACTTCAAAGCCAGAATAGATTTGTATACATTTTTTAGACCAGATTTATATTTACATCATAATTAGTCACCAAGGTCTACTCAACATATGTGAATACAGATAATGTATCAACATGTTTTTACATGTTGTGTCTCTTGATTAGGTATACCCCACAAAGAAAGACGTAGTAGAATATAATTATAATATTATAGAAGTATTCTACGTGCAACTAGCTATAATGCTACAAAGCGATATTTTTCACTTAAAACTATAATAATTATGGTTCACCAGTCCTATTTTATTTTACATGGTATATCAATATTGTTTATGAAAATTTAATTCCGTTGATAAATAAATATATATATGTTAGTACTTTAGATAGAAATTAAAAAAGTGACTACACCGGGGATCGAGCCCGGGACCTTAGCTGTCCGGGCTATGCTCTTACCAACTGAGCTATGCAGCCACCAATTTAAAACTATCTAATTTTTAGACTACATACGAAATTAACTGGAGAAATACAAACCATCTCTTTTAATCCGAGTTGGTAGGTTGGTTATATGATGTTTAACTTTGGTTTTATAGTACGCGACTGTGACGTTGATATGTAAGTACTTCAGATAAGGCAGTCTAATCTGCCCTACACACGTTATTAACAATGTGCAAAACAGACCAAAAATTTGTTAGTTTTAAATTGGTCAGCAATCCTCGTGGGGAACTAGTCCAATATTTCTTGTGTCAATTAGGAGAATCTTACAAAGGAAAATATTTGGTCGTAAACACTGTTCTTTTATAAGTGCTTAGTTCAAATCTTTTCCTTTTTATGATAAAATTACCTGTTCTAGGCCCTACTATACTTTACATCTCAAATATCAAAACATCAATTACAAAGCCAGTCGCCTACAAGAACACAGTTGGCCATGGTGTACGGTTGTCCCTAGGCCGGTTTTCAACAGAAAAATTATTTGTGTACTGAATTTGTTGAGTAATACTAGGAAAACGCTTAAGTCCCGCCGCGTTGATGGATGAGCTTTTTAGTAAGTTTTTAGATTCCACTTTTCCTTTAAAAGTGCCTTTTTAATGCATTGTAGGTGATTGTTGTCAAGTTTCTATTGTTACTTGTTAATTGTTATTATAAACCTAAAAAACTCATATTCAAACCTTTATTCTATGGATTCTGGCTACCTTTTTCAACTTTTTTTTTTTCAGAAAGCAATACATCACCATTACCTTAATGCCCATGTAAAATATGAACGTTGTAGCCCCACCCGTTTGGTCAGAATCGGCCCAAATGTCACGAAAATATCGCACTAAAAATCGAAAAAATCGTAAAAGTACGATATTCATGAGAAATATTTCCTCGATTGTACCCAAAAACGTAGCAAGTCTAAGTTCAGAGATTTCGAAGGTCCCCTCAAATTTTCATCAAGATCGCATATGCCGTTTGCCTGGTAGAGAGCGAACAAACAGAAAACAAACAAACAAAAAACAAACAAAACAAACAAACAAACAAAAAACACCCGAGCTAAATTTTTTGGGGGTCAGTGAAATTGAAGTCTTCGCTTCGCTCATCCGAAAAAACCTTGTTCTTTGAGATTACTAGGCCGCTTCGCGAACGCTTTTCCAGTAGCGTTGATGGATGAACTTTTATGGTTGATTATTGTTGTCCAATGAATATCATATTGATTAATCGTAGCTCTAAAAGTACGATTTTATGAGAAATATTTCTCCAATTGTACCCAAAAAATTAGCAGATCTAAGTTCAAAGATTTCGAAAGTCCCCTGAAAATTTCATCGAGATCTCATATCCCGTTTGCCCGGCAGAGCAAACAAACAGACAAAAACCACCCAAGCTATTTTTCTCAGGGTAAGTGATATTGAAGTCTTCGCTTCGCTCATCCAAATACACTTGGGTGCGGACGCTTAAGGCCCATTCACAACCAACTTAGTCGCTAACTTAGCGCTAACTTAGCAGCTAACTTACATGTTTGTCTTATGGAAAACAACATGTAGCTGTTGATGACCAAAACTTAGCCTTAACTTACACTTATCAGCAGCAGAAAGTTTGCAAACTCCAAACTTAAACTTAGCAGCTAACTTAACATTAAGAATAAATTATAAACTAATCAGAGAGTGACTCGAGCCGACAATTTGGCATTGGCAACAAGCATTGGCGCGATAAAAGTAAACACTGCAAATCTGTATTGTTGTGATTGGTTTAAAACATCTATCATGAACAGCCACCAAAAGTTAGAGGATAAGTTAGCTGTTAAGCTAGAGGCCTAAGTTGGTTGTGAATGAGCCTTTAGCGTATAGAGTGCAGTACTTCTGTACTTTTCAAATTACATGCAGGATTTTCCTGAGATTCCTAAAGCTCCATTAATTTTTATAAATTTTGTTCGATATTTTCTAGTTTTTTGTGCACAAATTTTAGAAAATCAAATAAGGTACGGTAGGATAGCATCATATAAGAGTATGCCCTTAAAAAGAAATTTGACTGTTGAAAATACATGGACTTACTCGAAAAGTACGAACACGTATTTTTTTTATAGAATCGTGACGTTTCTCTGCTAGTTTGTTTGAGTTTTCGAACTTCGTATGGACTCGGAACCGGGGACTCATGTCACAGTGTTAAATGCATATTGATTTATTTTATTTATTTATTTAACGTACATCCTATTTCAATTTGTTAAAAAACTGATTTACAAAGGAGGACAACTAAATAAATCTAATTACATAGATGCAGACACAACAATGAACTACATTTAAGTAAATATATGAAATACTAATTAATATTACAACAACAATGTATTAAAACACAATAATGTTGGTAACAAATTCAAAAAGGCTATTAAAGGCAATTAATTAATGAATCAAAAATAAAGAATGGGGGGGGGGGAAGAAAAAAGAAAAAGGAAAGGGTGAAAATTTATCAAAAAAGAAAAACGAAAAGAAAAAAGAATGATTTATAAGACGATTCCACTCAAACTAATTGAAAAATCATTTGATAGCATTTACATTCTGGGCCACTTTTTGACCTAATTTTCACGAAAATGTGTGAACCTTTAGACATTGATTCGACTTTCGTGACAATTTAGGTATCTCTCTTTATTAAAATATTACCTCAAACTTGTTACGTAACCCTATTTGCTAACGTTAATTACTCTCCAGGTCTGTTTTACGATACACTTTTTATTTCACTATTTCCATTGTGAAGTTTGTTATGCACGTTAAAACTAAAACACGAGCGAACGCTGTAAAACCGAGTAGGGTAATCAAACTCTCCTCTCTCTTGATTAGAGCTGAGACTCGGAGATAAACTCAGCCGGAACTAGGAACTATGACGAGATTGCAATGCTGCTCATCAATTATTTCGAAAGTAGTTGCAGTAATGCACTCAGTAGATGCAACTTGCCGTGCGAACATTATGCAAATAACTGCCGGAGTTTGTTGTTAAATGTACATTTATGTTGATTAGTTGGTAATTATGGTGATCGATGCAAAAAGAGAACAAATTCGAAAATGTGTGCGAATTCACGTCCCTTCTAAATCATGCTTCGGACTTGCGCGCAAACACTAAAAATCACCAACCTCTTGAATTGTTGAAGCTTTTACTTTATCTAACGGTGATATGGACGTGTTCTTTGGACGGTGTTGAGAGGCTACTTTTAAGAACAAATTTGTATTATCTAAATATTCGGTAAGTTTATTTTATGTTATTGGCTTTGCTGTACTGGCGTGATCGAGTAGAAAATGTTCCATCTGAAACCATTATTTTGTAAAATTTTGTTGATTCTTTATTGTTATGTATTATTATAATTTTTGTGGGCCGACATATTTATTTATTTAGAGGGGTGATAGGGATAGCCAAAGTGTAACCGGAAGGAAACCCCCTTTGTTTCTTAACAACTTGCTATGAGTGAGTACCTACTAAAGTTGTTATTGTTTGTGTGTTCATAATAGAAGTGTTAATTAATATTAGATGTTTTGTGTCAATTGTTACGTTCACATTTATTCTGTGCTAATCACCTGTTTGTGACAATTAAATAAACTAGACCACATCAACTATATTTTACGGTGATTTTAATTAAAATAATATTTATTCTCCATAAGAATATTTCAAATTGACTACGAGAAACGATGAATATTTCATTTAATTACGGCAATGTTTCTCTAGTATAGACGCTGTAAAGGTGATTTGATTTGAGATCATTATGACATATTGCCCAAGCAAAGTTTGGAATCATTCTCACAAAAATATGGTTTCTTTTCGAAGCATCTACATATTCGAGAGTTACAAGCATTTTCAGATGCATGTGCAGACAATGAAATACATAATGCAATCTATAATACTAAGAATGAAATTACAATTAATTGTCGAAATTAAGCCCTACTATATTATCGACTAAGTTACCAGGTACCAGTTATAAAATACTGTAGGCATTGAAATAACAATTTAATTTTAATTTTAATTATCGTAAGGATATTTGCTATGTTGCACTATGTTGTCAACTAATTTAAAGCAGTCTAGTGAGCCTATATCTTTGGGTTTGAGTTGATAGTTTCTAACTTTTTATAACCACAGTTTTATTGTGTTGATTTGCATGCAAACGTGTGTCGTGGGTGTGGATATCCTTATTTTTCAGTAATGTTTGAACATTTCTCTGTACTCTTATAGGATCGCATGCTTACAGCATATCTTCTACACTTTCAAAGCCACCTCGACTAAATACAAAACAATCGTAACAGCTTACTAAATGTGAAAGCTGTATAATTATTGTTAGGACTATGTGAAAAAAACTGGGGTTAAGTGGTTATATTCTAACCATGTGCACGTAAAATACGGCTAAGTGATTATGGTAAGAGACAATTATTGTATTGTATTGTATGGTTTAATCAACCACCACATTGCAAAATTAATTATGACTGAAGAAAAACTCGCAAGTAACAACAGTATAGTATCTCTATGCAAGTAACTAATCAATCATGCTTGTGTCAGTGATGGGAAACGATCTAGTGACGTGCATGCAGTTGTGAGTTCATGCGTACCGGGACCCGGGTTCGAGACCCAGACATGTCTGTACCTTAGGGAAGAATCTCTCGGTGAGGTCCTTGCCGGCCGCGGTGACGTCGCGCCCGTTGTAGACGACGTCGTCGAAGTAGACGTCAACGTCGTCACCCTTGGTGTCTATCGGCAGGTAGTTGTGCTTGAGCCCTCGCGACCACGACATGACTGAGCGCGATCAGCTGGTCGACCATATGCTCGCACTTTCACTCGGCTGCGAGCTCGCACGCGAGGAGGCGCGCGGAAGTCAGACGGACACTGTTGCCATGTTCGTTCACACAACCTGACCTTACTCCACTGACCAACAGGCAAGGTCGTCACCCTCAACTTGGGCGACAACACTAGGCGTATGCTCACGGGCAGTACCGTTTTTAGCATTGCCCCCAGTGTTCCCAAAAAACATTTTTTTTCTAACCTAAGACTGAAAAAAATACATCACTAACTGTGCCCCTTAAGTAATAGAGTGACTTGTTTTTTTTTCTACCCTAGTTAAGTTTCGGACAACTTTATGACTGCAATCACTTTTTTTAGTAATTAATTATTGTATTAATTCATAAAAGTTAGTAACAAATTTGTAGACCCTTTTATCAGTTTGGCGGGAAAATAGAGCGTGACGACTCGAGGTGTTGCTTTATCCAATCATATAGAGATTGTATAATTAACAGTTTTTGCCTGCAACAAAACTATATTTTAAGTTAACAATCGAAATGTTTGCAATATATTTTATATTTACATACCAAAATTCGTATCAAAATAAAACATTTTACCGTGATAAAATAATCTTGGAATATATATTGTTTTGACCTCCATTTTAGAAGAAATCATCAACTTCAATCAGCCTTTGTTTTTTTTTTTAAGAGAAATTAACAAAAGGCTCGTGGAATACATTTCACTGTGCGATCTTAAGGTATAGTTAAATCAATTAATTCGCAAACAATTAATGAAGTTCACTTCTCTATGAATAAAAGTGTGGGACGAAGAAATCTAATCCAATCGTATCTACTATTGAATCTTAATTTGCGCTCCTGGTGCTCTTAGCAGAATGTCTATTTATATACTCTTACCATGTTCCCACTAACATTTGTCAAGGCCAAGGATGTTCAAGGACTGTTCCAACTCTGCCATTCGCCTGAACTTTCCTTCAATCAGGATTGCTGGTGACTGGAAGCGGATCCGACAACCACCCAGAGTCCTGAGATTGAGTGACGGACTAGACCTCCCTACCTCCGAGTCCCGACGGTGTTCCGAAATGTGTTATCTTAGACCCATGTTTTATTCTATGTTTAATAGGTAGAGGTACGTGTATTTCTCTACTGACGATAAAACCGAAATATGTGCAAATCATTTAATTTCACAAAATGAGCATGAATTGATCAAATCTAAAACAAAAAATGCCAAAATTGAATCACCGCCAAACACCGAAATATGTGTATATTACATAATAAAACCGAAATTCACAAAAAAACGTGTTTTTTGTGTAATTTTCAATACTGTATGCAGTACTGTTCAATCAACAAAAGGTGTTATAAAATAACTGTCAGAAAAAATGATGAATTTAGTCTTAAGTAAAACCTTAGTTTATAAGTACATTAAAGCTAGTTTGATATGTGGCTAGGATAATACTAGTCGTGAACGAATAATTACACGCATATAAATTGGTAAATTTGATAAAACCGCTGAAATAGAGCTCCAATAACAACGCGAAATCTCCAATTTGAAAAACGAAATTCACTACAAAATAAAACCACTTTCACGGACTTCTATTAATAGGTCCCCTATATTCTTGGACTGATTTCTAAACCCACAATTAATTTAGCTGCATGTATGAGGGTCTTGCCCGTTATGTGGCTGGTCATACACATCAGTTGACCCGATGTGGTCACTAAGGTGACATAAGTGGGTCATTAATTATGGTATTTGGACATGAATGGTCAAGGGCGGTTATGGTATGGCTTCATTGCAGAATCTAACTAGAGAAAACCTTTCTTTTTAACAATTTTCGTGGGAAACTTGCCCAGGGTGCAATGCATGGCCCATTTTTGTAATCTAACAAGGTTTTTGTACATTTGTAAAGGACTCAATCCTTTCCATTCAAAATCTCTGGAAAAAATATTTTGTCAGTGGAGGGTTTCGGGCCGTGATTTCCATATTTATAGTCTCATACTTTAAAGTGAGCCACCACTGTCGTTAAAGAAACCCTTGAAATAAACTTTAGTCACTCAGGAATGCCGGTGGCTGGTACCGAACCAGCGACCACAAGAACCACCTCTATAGGCCTTTCAAAGTGCACACTGTTGCCAAGTTTACCTCGCAAACAACTAATTAGCCAGGGGTATTGGTAACCCGACAATCGTGCATCGCGAAGGAAGTTTCTTGAGTGATATAGTCCTACTCATATCGTACATGACGTAACTAGAACGTGGGACTGAGCGTACAGACAGACAGTCGGTCGGTAATTATTATATCTTGAAGATAGAAGCGTGCTCGGCTAGAGTTAATTGAAGATAAACCGTGCCGTAGTATTATTATGCAAAGACAATGGGATGGCAGTTGCACGAAACGTTTAAGATTAGTGAAACGAATTTACACAGGTTTCTTGTTTTATTCATTGTGAAATTGGGACATTGTATATTTATGTTGTTGATCGTACTTTAGAAAACAATGTGTTTAAGGGTTTTGATGTTACATCTAGAAATTACCAAATCTAACGTCAATCAGTATCGAACTCGGGTCTTCCTAGGCAATAATTGAAGGCCTAAGATCATAGTGGTCTATCCCACAAAAATGGATCAACACAGCGGTATACAAACAAAGGTACAAACTAGAGCTGAGCGCGTGTCGTGAGTCACGCTCACGACATTTATCGTGAGTGTGCGTGAGTGTGGACTAAATGGAATTAGTCGTGAGTGATTGTGCAAGATACTTGACTCACGCATGAATCGTGACACGCGTGATTGTGCGTGTCACGCTATCTATTTGGCTATCAATCGACGAATAAATACCTTTTCTAGAAATTAGAACCTACCTTCCTACCTAACCTACACTTTACCCTATTTCAGTTGTCCTCTTCTCGCGGTTCGTGCAGTACGTTGTTTGCTATGTTCGGTCAGTTTATTTCGTGTGTGCTTTGCTCATAGTGTTGTATTTGTTGTGATTTGTTTCAAGCTCTGTAGTGTTGTTTGTAAGGTAGGCACAATAAACAAACATCATATTTCGTTGCTGTTTTAGTCTGTCAGGAATCAGGATACGTCGTAAGTAGTGCTAAAATAACATTTGAGGCCAAAAACACATTCATTGTAACTTCATCTGAGTAAAAGTCGTGACTTGTGCGTGACTGAATACGATGTGTGACATGGCGTGAGTGCGTTATGGAAAAATGAATTTTTAGCGTGAGTGTGCGTGAGCGTGTAGCGATAATATCCGTTCGTGCGTGAGTGTGCGTGATTAGAGAATGTTCGCTCGTGATCGTGACCCTGCGTGAGTCAAAAGTCACTCACGCGCTCACCTCTAGTACAAACAATGGTTTCTGGTTATTGAAGTCCCTGGCCGATACCCGCCACTGGTAAGTTGACTTTAAGTTGTTTTCCAAGGGTTTTCTTTAGTCGTGACGAGTTTAAGGGTTTGAGTTCTGTTCTTTTAAACAGCCTTTGGACATTCCCTTCATAAATTGTCCTAATTCCACCTGAAGAGAAGCATGCAATTGCACCCCTGGGCATTGGTTTCCCACGATTAATTGAAATTCTTTACCTTGGCGCAAACATACCGGAATTAACAAGTCTTATCTACACCATATCCACTCACAAAAATGGATAAGTCTTGAAATTAGAATAACAGTATTAACCACCGAAAGAGGTACTAACTCGTGCTTAATATTCGCCTGAGACGAGAGGTCGTCAGTTCGATACCATCCAACTACAGAAAATTATGTCTGACAAAGTGTGTTTCCGTTTACTTCAGACGTCTAAACGAGCGCCATGGATTGAGGCCACCCTACACCCTATGGCTATTCACTTCAAGAGGAGCATTTGTTCCTGGGCAGATTTCACACAAGAAATTGTAAAACAAATTTGTTGTTCCTGTGTCAAGTTTTTCATAACCACAAACCAATCTTATAATTCCTGGTTGACCTGACCAGGAAGCTATTTTTATCACTTAGATTCAGAAAATGGAATGAGATCAAGACATATTTGAAAACGAAAACTATTTTCACGATAAAAGTGACATACAATACATAATACATAATATATAATGATTTTAAAATAATTCCATTCGAAATGAGTGTTTTCTTGTGCGCCTATTCCAAAGCACTCTTACCGATATTTTGAAAGTCAAAGGGAAATGGCTGAAAGTTGGTTGAATGAAAGATGAACTTGAATAAAAAAGAAAGAACGTTTTTTTACTGGATTAACCGGACCGGACCGTTTCAAAACTCTTATTTGTACCATGTGACTAAAAATCGCACATCGAACATTATTTCAGATAATAATTTGCCCTTTTACTCATAGCGGAGACAAAGGTGTATTTAAACAATAAAGAACAATCATTGCTCAAATTAAATATTGCACCTAGAACTTTACTTTTCTTATTGACCCAAAAAGTGCATATGACGGCCAAAAAAAGCTATTGTCCCGTCCAAAAAAAAAATTGTTTCTTTATTATTCAAGTTCCTCTTTTATTCAACCAACTTTCAGTCATTTTCCTTTGACTTTCAAAATATCGGTAAGAGTGCTCTGGAATAGCACCCAAATAACTGGCCAACTTAAACTAATTGCTTGCAAGTCGAGCCGAAGCCTGCCGAGAATTGTGAGAGAATTCAGCGCAATTTGATCATTTGATTAATTAAAATATTAAGATCGGATCGAGAGAAATTTATTGAAATAAAAATCAGATAATTGTTAGTGATATGGTCGATTACTCTGGCTGCATTACCGACATATGAGTAATCTAGGCAAGTAGTTAATTGCCCAATTAGGATGGGTTCTCGCATAACCTAATGGCCCAATTAGCGTATCAATCTCTTAGATGAGGTTCATGTAACCAAGCACAAGGGTTAACGTTGATAATTAAACATTAATTGTACCCGTCTACGTGCAAACGTGGCTTAGCAGCAGAAAGAAACTGAATGTAGTAATACTAGGAAAACGCTTAAGTCCCGCCGCGTTGTTGGATGAGCGTAATTGGTGCATTGACCTGCCATGTGTTATGCAGATTTTCTGTTGTTTTGTGAAAAAATTATTACTTAGTCGATTTTTTTTAAATTAAATTAAATTAAATTAAATAAAAAATTAACTTTATTCTTTTATTTTTTCTTAATCGTAATTTTAAAAAAAGAAAAAAATCGTAAAATTGCTATTTTCATAACAAATAATTATTCGATTGCGCTCAAATTTTACACGAATATAATAATTCATAAAATTAAGGTTCTGTAAAAAAATCATTACAATAGGATAAAGCATGTAGGTGTTATAAGTGAAAGAATTGTTAAAAAAAAGAAAAAACCCGTAAAATTTCGATTTTCATGAGAAATAATTTTTAGATTGTTCTCAAATTTCACACAAATATCTTAATTCATAAAATTAAGGTTCTGTAAAAAAATCATTAAAATCGGATTAAGCATGTAGATGTTATAAGTCGAAGAAATTTTTTAAAAATCGAAAAAAATCGTAAATTTGCGATTTTCATTAGAAATAATTTTTCGATTGCGCTCAAAAACGTGGCAGTTCTAAGTTCAGAGATTTCGAAGGCCCCCATAAAATTTCATCGCAATTGGAGTATTGGTTTAGCCGGAATCGTGTGGACAAACAGACAAAAATACAGAAAAAAAAACATTCCGGATTTTTTTCTCCAGTGTAGTGAAATGGAATCTTCGCTTCGCTCGCTACGCTCGCTACGCTCATCCAATCATCATCATCTTGGTGGGGGTGTTCCATGCATTAACTTTGCGATCCTGGTAATTGCTGTTTCACATTACATTTTATTTTTTATTTATTAACCGTCAATTCTCCTCAGTTAAAAAACTGATTTACAAAGGACAACTAAATAAATCTAATTACATAGAAGCAGACACAACAATGAACTACAGTTAAGTAAATATTTGAAAAAGTAATTTTACAACAACAATGCATTTAGAACACAACAATTTTGGTAACAAATTCAAAAAGGTTATTAAATGCAATTATTAATGAATAAAATATAAAAAAGGGGATAGAGAAGAAGAAAAGTAAAGAAAGGAAAAAGAAAAAAATCATCGAAAAAAGAAAAGAAAACCCCTGCGGTGCTTGTTCCAAATTGACATGAAATAACAAAACAAATGTGAAAATGTTGGTTAACATGTATCAGGTTATTGTGGCAGTAACAAGACAATGATTCAAACCAACTTTTAAAATACTGTGCCTGCTCCATTATGTTTCTTTCAATGTGAGCAGTTTTATATAAGAATTAACTGTGCTAGTGCTGGAATACCAACAAGTTGCGGGTCCACACGTGCAAAGTAGAACCCGGTGTTATGTGTAAAATAACTGAGTTAAATTGAGTAAAAGTTAGTTTTGACATGGTTTTGAGTAATTGAATTACTACTTAAATTACTTTTATTTTAATGTAAAATTGTAACTGAATTACTTTTATAAGTTATTATTACCCTATACTCGTTTATTTAATTACTTTTTTAACTTACTTTTCTCAAGCATGCTCGTACAGTGCAGTTAACTCAAACAATAAAAAGTAAAAATAATGTTGACTTATTTTAACGAGATTTTTCCATAATTCCGCGTGTATTTATGTCTTGGTCAACATGACAACAATAAATAAATAACCAAATTATTTTCTGTTCGTCATATTGTCAGATGGTAATTGCATTTTTAAGAAATTGCAAGATGAATTTCTACTTCATAAAGTAACTAACTGTAATCATTTACTTAAACAAGCAATCTGAACTGTAATTGAATTTTACAAAAGTAACTTTTACTACACTGACCAGAGGATAAAATAATTTTAAAAAATTGGCTTTTAATAATAATTTCAATATGTGAAATAAGAAATTGAAAACATGAGACATTTTACAAAAATAATGTAAACTACAGCACAAACAGTATTGTATCTGCCTATGGTATGTGGTATGTGTAAACACTTAGCTGATGAAAACATCAAAGCAGAATTAGCTTCCAGCATTCTACTAGGTACTGGTTTGGTTCGTAGAATATATTTTTTTCGCATGTTACTGTAGGCCTAGTAAGCAAATTTTTTATAGGTTAACCATTGTGTTCCTGGCGAGTTTAAAAATGACCGGGTTCGCCATGTGCATGGGGGGGGGGGGGGGAATTCCTCCCCCACTTCAGAATGTTAAAAGACATCCAGTCAAGATTTTCATCAGCACATATTACCTAGTTGCTGCAGTCAATTTGTAGCTCGTTTGGAACTTCGTCCGGATGAAAACCCTAATTTTCCTGGGCTATAATTATTTTAGCCTTGTAATGTGATGAAAAATAGTAAAATACCCGATTTTTGCCTCGCTTCCCATTACAGCCATGATAAAATTACATTTCTTTCCAAAAAGTAGTACCTACAGCTAGTCGATTCTGCGCTGCTACAGGTTTTATGAAACCCTCGTACTGACCATGAAAAATATGTTGTTGTAGAATAACATTGAATAAAAATAAGAATATCGTATCTATTAAATTAAATTGCACTTTCATTGTACATACTTTGTAATTAACATGGTTGATTGCAAAGTAAATTAAAATTTAAGTTCAAATGCATGGAATGTAGATAAACCTTGAAAACCACACTTTCTAATGGTACAGGGCAGTCATTACAGTTTTTTTTTAGTTTTGTTGGTGAAAAGTTTTTTTTTGCAAATGTTAGGAAATTTGGCATTACCGAATTAACAATATGCCAATAAGGAAAAACTAAATACCAGACATGAGTATGGTTTCAACCAAAATGTAACACTAACACTGTTCAGGATTTTTTATGGTGTTTAAAACAAGAACACACTTCAAGGGGAAAAAACAGGCTTACGACATTACCACAATATTCAGCAAGTGAAATTTTGTCCTCAATCTTCAACCTCAAACTGATCGCTCTAAATCGACTCATTAATCGATCCTTGGAGACTGAATGATGCAGTTCACACAACACTCTAATAAGTAATAAGTATGGGATGTGTGGAGGCATGACATACTGTAAAATACTACATAATTGAAAAGAAGATAAAATATCAACTTTAGTCTAGTGCTACAATATCATGGGGGCATTTTCAAGGAACTCACAATTTGTGGTATTTTATTACTCTAAGAAGAATTGGCAATTTGGTTAACGTAAGTATGTTATGAAACTTGCAAAAATAAAAATAAATCGTACCCATTCAGTTGCAGAACTAATTTTCAGCAGACCGATTGCTGACACTGAGAGTTTCAAAAATAAAAACATTCAAAAGCTTCAAGCCCAATGAGTAGGCATGAAAATTTAGCATTTTAGGTTAATGATGCTAGATCAGCGAGTATAAATTCTTAAAAACGCTACAAAATGCTAAATTTACTGAAAATAAGGTTTACCTATACCAATTGAGAATTGGTTTAGCATTGTATTCTAACGTTTAAAGCAGGGATCCGGCTTGGCTTGGCTTGATTGTATAAAGCCCGGTTTTTTAGACCAGTTGGCTCGCTTTTCGAGACCGGTTGGCTGGCTTGGTTCAGCCCGGCTTGCTTTCAAGCCCAGTTCACTGGCTTGGTTTGGCCCGGCTTGCTTTAAAGCCCAGTTCGCTGGCTTGGTTTGGCCCAGCTCGCTTTTCGAGCCCAGTTCACTGGCTTGGTTTAGCCCGGCTTGCTTTAGACTTTGAGCTCAACTAAAACCTAAAACTTAGCTTGGTTTGCAAGATTGATTTACTGAATCGCGTCAAACCACAGGAGCTTATCCTAATGAAACTGCACCTGCAGGGTCTAATCATGTACAGAACACGTATAATTAATGCAAAATTTACTCAAAAATTTTAAATTCATAGTTCCTGACTTTTTAAGGGTATTTATTTACATTTTACAACATTGAGATATATTATTAATATGAATATTTAATTAGAAGAGTGGATCCCTACTTCATCATGAGAAGTGTGTAATATATTAAGATGAAACCACCACAGACAGTAAGCGGGAGATGTCAATTTTGTTGATACTGATTCTTGGAAGGAGATTTCAGTGACGACGGAATCTACCCGGTTTTGTTTATTTAAGTGAATTTAATATGTACGTAACGTAACTGAGAGACAATTGAAGAATTGAATACACAGTAATAATCGGGTTATGTATGTTTGCTCTTTGCCATACACGTTCCGCACACTCAAAATAGAAGGCACCGCACTTTATTGGAGCTAGTGCTGTTGTTACTGACCTTGTCATCTTTATGATACTAGCCCCCCCCCACCCCCACCCTGTTGCCCCTCAGGCTCCGACAAGCACACAGGGAGTTGAATACGGCAGGGGCAGAGCCTTCTTTTGTAAAACCTTCAGGCTAGAATGCAGTTGTGGTTGGTAATTAAATCTAGACTTCTAATTTTAAAATCCAGCACAATAAAATAAATGTATGGATGTTATTTATTGATGTTATGATTGGGTTTCGAAATGTTGTAAATACACATTGCCACTGTCTTTCTCCAAGCTTTTAGGACGCCAAAATGAGGTCGAAACCACATGCACACAATCAAAGGCTTAACACAAAATACGCCCAAACAACCCTGACCCTTAGAAACCCTTCAGAAAAACAGAATTTCTAAAAGGCGGAAAGAGGACAGACACATAGGCCTATCCGTTTTACTCATTATTTATGGGTGATCATAAATTTTAGTTTGACCCTTTCACTGCATCACACTGATTGGTGCATGATGGCAGGGTACTAAGAAGTAAGAATGCGTGAACAAGGGATCGACCCGAGCGCATCTGTGATCTTCCCTTTATGGGGTAAATTACAAGCCTCACTCATGGCATTAAAATATAGATACATCAGTGGCGTATCCAAGGGGCGGGGGAGGGGGGAACACCCACCCCCCACCCGCTTTGCCCAAAAAAGTATAGAATAACTGTTTTATCGCAATACTAAAGGCAATTTATATTTTATACCATCTGACAAAAAGAGGATTTTAGTAGATATACAAATTTGGGCATTGTGATGCTTTAAAACGCACAGATTTTCATCAAAATGACCTTGAAGGAGAAAACTTTCAGATTAAAAACACGATTTTAGTAGATAAAAAGATTTTAAATTTTTAAAACTTTTAAATTTAAAAACAGGATTTTTGAATGAGCAAAGCAAAGACTTCAATTTCATTGAACCCCAAAAAAATTTAGCTCGGGTGTTTTTTTTTATTTTTTAAATTTTTTTGTAGACCTACTTCAGCCCGCCTTGGTTTAACCCAGATTAGGTTTGATTTAGCTCAGCTTCGTTCGGCCCAGCTCAGCTTGGCTTAGATCAGGCTTGCTTTGAGCCCGGCTTGCTTTAGCCCGGCTTGGTTTAGCTCGGCTTGGTTTGGCCCAGCTCAGCTTGGCTTAGTTCAGGCTTGCATTGAGTGCGGCTTGCTTTAGCCCGGCTTGGTTTAGCTCGGCTTGGTTTGGCCCAGCTCAGCTTGGCTTAGTTTGGCTTGCTTTGAGCCCGGCTTGGTTTAGCCCAGCTTGGTTTAAAAAAAAGTAAGTCGGATCCCTGGTTTAAAGTGACTACATTGAATTGAAATGTTCCAATAAAGCATAATTTGAATTCATTCCCCATTAAAAATACAAGAAACTCCCCACATTTGGGGTTTTGGTAAAAAAAGAAAATTTAATGCTACAAAATGTTAAAATTTTGGAAAAATTAATGCTAAATATTCAGAATATAAATGCTATTTTTTCATAGCTCTACCAATGAGTAATGACAATACTAGGAAAACGCTAAAGTACCGTCGCGTTGTTGAGCGAGCACCGGTACGTGCAACACGACCCGAGTACGACATTCCCATAATGTTACATACCTGAAAATTTGTAAAATAGGAGAGAATGGATAAAATCCACCGCCATCTAGAGGACCTTGACATCATTTCTTTGGAAAAACTATTTTAACTCTTTGATAACAAATAATACACTGCTTCCTCGATAGTATTTTGATTACTTCTAGGTGGCAATGCATAGTGACCAGAATTCTCGTGCGACTTTTCGTTGCCATGGTAACGTTACTTTTGTTAAAATGTAATTTCTATCTACACTACTTAAGGTCTTGACCGATTTAGCTGAAAATTTGTTAAATAGGAGAGAATGTTGTACTTATTGACCCTGCAAAATTTCATAACGATCGGAACATTTTTATTTTTTTATTTTTTTATAACCAACGATCGGATTTTGTTCAAAAACTATACAGCAACCCGCCTAGGTGGTATGTACATGTGTGCAAAATTTCAGGTCGATCAGAGAAACGGTGCGACCTGTACCGAAGCAGTAACAGAAAAAAAAAAAAAAACAGACATTTGAGCCATAAGAGTCAAGTGGAGACGCTCGCTACGCTCGCTCAAAAATTGAAATGAGAAATTTGGTGTTTGAGAGCAATGCTTTTTTAAGTCCAACTAGCCCAACTAAAACGCTGAAAACTTGCTCGTTCACATTGATTTAAACGTCGAGATCCAGAATAAAAATTTGCACTATAAAAATCTGTAACTTTGAATATATTCCCGAAGTTCACCAAAATTGATTAAAATTAAATTTTTGTGATTCACGTTTTTTCCCTTCAAAAATCCATTAATCTATGAATTTGAATACGGGTACTGGATCACAACATAGATCCAATTCCTTAAATCAAAATTCGTGTAAAATATGATACCTATGTTATTAACTATTCAAACATATAAATTAAACTAAATAATTCATATTTAGAGTCTAGTCTACCCATTCAGTCACAACAGTTTTCAGTGGGGGACATTAAAATTAAAGCCGAACAAGCCAACCCTGTAGGCGCAGACACCATCAACGAACGAACAATAACCGCACTTTGACATTGTGTAGTAGTAGGCACTTATATTGAAAAATATAAAATTTCCATAGGATTTGTATTTAAATTTTAAATTTGTTGACCTATCTTGTTCTATTAGGTATACTGGTAAAATCTAATACGTAGTAATTTCATTACCATTTGTTCATAGAAGTTTTTGTTTTCTTCTACAACCAAACCAACTCTTATCTATTTTTCTGCTAAAACTAAAAACTCCACTAGTAAACGTTTAGTTGTAGAAAAACATCCCGATAAAAATACGGTAACTTGAGAATACATAAAGAGGGTGGCAAGTGCTAAGAAACAAGATTTTGCAACACTGGGGTAATATATACCCCACGCAAGTAATGCAGGGTTACGTAACCTCTTCGCAAGTCATCAGTAAGCAGCCATTGCCTCCCTACGTATGTATGAACATCGAGAATGTGATTTCTCTGCCGTTATCCCTTTCTCGTCTGATATTACTATCGAGAAGTCACGAAAATACCAAGAAAAGTACTACCAGGGTAGATCAAGTACTATGGATGGGTACACACTACACGGATACACAATTTTCCTGGTATTTATTTCTCTAGTAGGCCTGCAGACAGAGTAACAGAAAATCACAAATTGTATGGTACAGTAGTATGTACGTACATAGAGATAAATTATGAAAAACTTCAAACACTTGTCCAACGATTTAGCTATCTACACTATTACTGTATAATTTTCTGGAATGTTTGCGACTTTGTCGGTTTGGTGACAAATTTTGACCAAATTCACAGACAGAATTCACATTAAAGATAAACAAAGAATGAAATATTAAAAATATATGTTTAATAACCTTGGTTTTGTAGTAGGGGACCATAGAGTAGGGGACTATGACGCTGTTATGATATTATGGACAGAATTAAAAAAAGTATAATATGTATACTCAGATACTGTAACGTAGCCTATTATAACTGTCTTTAATTTTTTGGGGGGTCTGTTTTGTTAATTGTTAATAACGTGTGTAGAGCAGATTTCACTGCCTATTAGACTACATACAAAATTAACTTGGAGAATACAAACAATCTCTGTAACCCAAGAGTTGGGATATAATATGTTTTACTTTGGCTTTATAGTAGGCGACTATGACGCTGTTATGTTAGTACTTTAGACAGAAATTGAAAAAGTGACTACACTGGGAATCGAACCCGGGACCTTAGCTGTCCGGGCTATGCTCTTACCAACTGAGCTATGCAGCCATCAATTTAAAAAATTAAAACTGTATAATTTTTGGTCTGCTTTGTACATTGTTAAGTAATAACGTATATGTAATGTATATCTTGGCCCCGTGTCAAACGTATTTTAATCCTGAAGGTTACGGGGAGCAGCACTCTACGTAATTTTTTGGACTAATATCTTTGTTACCCCCCAACACAACCATATCTTCTGTCTTCCTCAAACACCTCCTCCATTACTGGAGGTCTGATTCGTAGATCCCTCCATTTCTCATGATTAGTTCTAGTTCGTTCCATGTTTATTATTTTTTTTTCTCAACACTGTCTTTAATTGGATCCACCCACTTGTCTCTTGGTCTGCCCACTTTATTCTTATACGCCCTTCTTGTTGTTCAAACTCTTTTTGGTATCCTCATTCCTCACCAGGTCAATTCTTTTCATATGTCCGAACAAACGTAGACAATCTCTCTCCATCTTGACTTGCTCGCTCTCAACACCTAGTCATTCCTTCATCTTATCTTTCCTGGAAAAAACGGATGAAATTGAAATTTTTTTAAAACCAAAAACGTATTTTCTCAATGTGCCATTCCATTGACAATTTCTAGGATAAAGTTGAATGATAGTTTAGCCTAAATAAAATTAAACTATGTATTTTTCTCTTTTGAGAATACATACGGTACTTTTGGCATCAAACCCACCAAGTAATACTTTACCTTAAATAAATGTTTATTGTGTACAAAATAATTTACAGAAGAGAGCAACCACCTACCTAGTAGTAGGCCCTACTGTTAACACCACAAACTTGACTGCCTGTCTGTACATAATTGCAGGTAGAACTAGTTTACATAATATTAACGGATTAACCCTAATTTGTACACAGCACCTTAAGGAATAGTGGGGTACAACCATCACCACAAAGGGTCTGCAATATTTACATTCAATGTAGATATTGCAAATAAAAATTAGACACAAAACTTAACTGAAATTTGCATTGTAATTCATATTTGTCAAGGAATATTATGATGGTTACAGAAGAAACAAATGAATCCTTCCAACTCGGAGCTATAAATTTCAATTTCATTCCATTAGTAGGGAATACATTTTTATAACTTTGCTAAAAAAGACCTTACTCATAACAATGCAGTTTTATACATACTATGTCACATTTTGTTTCAGTAAATTCTTACAAACTAGTCACAAGTAAAACATGTCATAGAGAAATAAACTGTAGTTCTTAAAATTAACAACTTGGTTGAAATGTAGGTAATCCTAATTGTAATTGTATGCATGTCAAAACAAAATAATGCAACAGATATCGTCATTATCTTCATGAGAAAAAGAATTGCATTGAATCGCCGAAATGTCTCAAGACCACGGCGATTGTATTGTCCTTCACTTGGTCTAGACTACACCGCTTGTCTCTTGTTCGAGTGATCATCCGATCTGTTGGGGCTGCCTCGTCTCTTCTGTCCCCCGCGACCTCCGCGACCTCGCCCTCCTCCGCGGCCACCTACACAACAATCACATCACGCCATTAGTAGGGGTCCACGAAAATAGTTTTATAAAAACTGTAAATTAGTTTTAAGAAATGCCAAAAAAGTTTTATGGCTGTTTAAGTTTTAACCCTTTACATACAAATGCACATATAAATTTGGCTTGTTTTCTGGATTTTTGTAAACTTTGTCGAACGCAAACATAATAAAATATAGTGGAAATAGCTTAATTTCATGAAATTATCGTGAAAAGAACAGAAATAGTGTTATATCGCTTATGACAGGAAAATAGTTTTATGTAGCGTTATATAGCACTTCAGAATTTGATAAAATTGGTGTCAAACTTCATCTAAAACACTAAGCAATACATGTTTTATTCATTTCTATTAAAAGTAGTTTTATGGCAAAATGCTAACTCCCTGGACCCCTAGCCATTAGTGAACAGTGCTGGTCACAACAGCCACACCAGGTAGGAGACCAAGGGGCAGACCACGACAACAGTGCTGGTCACAACAGCCATGCCAGGTACGAGACCAAGGGGCAGACCACAACAACAATGGCAGAATAGAGTGAGAAAAGATGTGGAACAGCGAGAAGGAGGAGACTGGAATCTGGTGGCAGGACAGAAGAAGATGGAGAGGCCTGTCTTCAATGCTGACCCAACGCAGAGTTGGACGTGGCAACAGATAATGATGATTAAGTAGTAGGGATGTCATAGGGTAGTAAAATTAGGATCCGGTTCCTGACCTTCCAGGAATCGGGTTACCCGAATCCTGAAAGCCTAAATTACGTCATTTTATCGTCGTCCCCCCCCCCCCCCCCCCCCCGCGAGCGGTTGAAGGTCGTTCGGAAGCGTCTACAAGAAGATACCCGGCAGCGATAAGCTTATCTTCTACTGTTGTGAGACAAAATCTAGCGGTCGGCGGCCACCCATTCCGTCACGGCCTCTTCCGTGACGTCATCGCAACTTGGAAGTTGCTTGAACAATGACGCGTCTGGCTCGGCAGCCCAGCCTTTCACAATAGCGGCGGGTGGGTGGGAGGGGGAGGGGGGTCGCCGGCCGGCCAGCCTCGCTCGACGGGCCGGGCAGCCGGCAGTCTGCACTCAGTCAGCTGCATGGTGGGTGGTCTGCGGCGTTCTAATCGCTCCTTACTACGCACGGCGCAGCGGTTAAAAACCTTTCATTTTCAGTAAAAAGACTGGAAAGTTCTTTCAACTCGATTCACAAACTCGCTATCCCAAACGGAAAAACTAAAATTCATAAATTCACTCCATCTCGAACCGGTCAAGGCTACTGTATATGCACATAACATGAAACATTTAACATCTCTTGGTCAACCTGTTAAACCCGATAAAGATTCGAATCCGAAAAACGGATTCGGGTAATTTCTGGATTCGGGTAACCCGGGTACCTTATGACATCCCTAGTAAGTAGTCTATTACTCTTTCTTTTTCAATTACAAATTACAATACCTACTATGAACAATAATAATTTAAATTATTCATGTTGGTCTGTAAGTCTACATAGGCTCTAAAAGTAAAAGTGATCCAATTGATTTAAGAATGTAATCCCTCTCTAGAGTTAGCTAGTTAATGTTGTTTTAGGCCCTTTAGGGCACTCAACAGTAGAGTTATCAGTGCCCATGTCAAGAGTAGGTATTGGAATCTTGCAAATTTTCTTTTTCCATAATTGTGGATTACCACCATGTTTTCTTCTCTCCAAAGGGAGGAACGTAAGGGAAGACGCGGGGGGTTAATGGGAAGGAGTGAGGATGTTGGATAGGATGGGTTAAACTGGGTGGGAGCGGACGAGTGCTCGTTGCAGAGAGGGACGGCAAGTATGGAGAAGAAAAAAGTAAAAAAAGAAAATAAATATGAGTAGGCTGTGTGAACGAAGAAAAGTGTGATAAAAAGTTGCGCGAGAGCTCGCTCTGCAACACGCACCCCAACCGGCCAGAGCTCGCCCTTAGTTTTGGGGAATACACTACTCCCCTACTCACAGGCCAAACCACGGGAAGGTAGCAAGTTGGACTTTGAAGGCCCCTCTCTCTAGAGAATTTTAATGATCAAGTACGAACGTTATTAGTGGGGATTCGTACCACCAGCATTGCCATGTCATGTTCATGTTGAAACAAATAATAATAATAATAATAATAATAATAATAATTAGGGTTGCCGTCGATAATCGAAATATCGATCGATTATCGATATCAGTAATATGATATGATAATCGATTCAAGTATTTTGATATGATATGATATGATTATTGATTTAAATAGTGACATCGATGTTTTCGCGGTTTACCATGCTTAAAAATGCCGCGCTGTCGTATCAACGCGCCGATTGGTTGTCGGAGTAGCCAATCGCTGCTCAAGTATAATGCCACGCCCACCGCCGCCAGTGCGCATGCGCTCGCAGCGCGATACAAGGCGATACGAAAACATCGCCCGGCCCGATTGCGATTTGCGATGTATTCAGTACGGCTCGACGTGTTGTGGCGTGAACTTCTCTAGCGTCAGTCTGCCCAATTATATTGAATTCGTGATGTTTCTTCCGTCCCAAACCCAAAGAAGATATTTGCCATTACTTCTGACGCTGCCTAACAAGATGAGTCAAGTGTGGCAGTTTTTTATTATTCAAAGAACGACGACGAGGAGGTTGGGAGGAGATAAGGCTGTGAGCTCGAATGTCGATGAGATCTCGCCACTATCTCTCGCTCGCTAGATGCGCGTACTGTTGGAACACGTAAACAGTGACACCCGATGCAAGTCAAGACGTATTAAAATATAGGCTGTGTAATTGAAATTCAGCCCTCAATTTTATTTTAAACATTCTAATCCTTAATGATCTCTTGTATTAGTGTTACAATTTTGCGTTTTTTCTGCTTCCTAGGCTCAATTTGGAATTTGATATGATAATCGATTTGGGTCTATGATATATCGATATATTTCGATATGATAATCGATTCGATGCCTCCGATTATCGATCACGATTTTCACATCGAACGGCAACCCTAATAATAATAATAATAATAATAATAAAAATAATAATAATAATAAGAATGGCATCAGCAAATAATCCACATGACCTGAAGCAAAATATTTGAAAACCATCAACCCTCCGGCGAGAAATATAGGGGGCGTTGATTGGCTCTCAAGCAACCTACTACTAACCTCTCCCTCGACCTCTCTGGTTCCCCCGGAAGCGCTGAGAGTTGGCTATGTTCAGCTTGGTCTTGGCAAGGTACGTCTCCTCCTCCTCCCCCTCAAGTAACCGCACCTCGACCTCATTGTCGCACAGCTTGAACTTGCCCTCTGCCATGTGCTCGGATAACACCTGCAAACAGGAGAGAGTTGCCTTAAAACAGGGTTGCCACCAAGAAAAAATAAAAATCCTGTTTGAGCAGATCAAAAATCCTTAGAAATCCTTAAATGAAACACCCAAATCCTTAAAAATCCTTAAAATGCCTAAATGTACCAATTTCAATACGATATCGATATATCATAATGTAATTGTTGTAAAAAAATTGAATATTTAATTTTTTTATAGAGTAGGTAGGCCTAGGCCTATTTTGAATAAATAAATTTTTAAAAAATGTATAAAGAGTCTACCCACTCAGTTATATAACTGATTTTCAGTGGGACACAGTAAATCAAAACGACCAAGCCAACCTGTAGGCCCCGAATCAATCGGGAAAAAAAATGATTCGAGGCCAAATAGGGTTGATAGAATGATAAGGTATCACCATAAATGCCTATTTTTACGATCTCACAACCGCGTGTTATGACCCGGCACCTCCACCATATGCACCAGCCAGGTTAATTTAATTTAGACTACCTACCCGGCACCTCCACCAAAATTCCGAAATTTTACATTTTTGGTGTAAATTTTGATATTTATACATCGAAAAGATTTCCACTTATCAATATCGCATTGAAATATAGATTTTTTGACCAGCCCTAGTTAAAAACGGCGTAAAACGTAAAAAAAAAAAAAAAAAAAAAATTTTTTTTTTTTTTTTTTAAATCCGTAAATTGGACTAAAAATCCGTGTATCCGTTTTGCACCCTCAAAATCCGTTAAAACGGATAAAATCCGTAAAACGGCAACCCTGCCTTAGAATGTTGTTGGGGTTTAGCAGGTGAATACCCCTTTTCAGGAAGCAAACCAAAATCTGAAGAAAGAAACCAATTTTCCTTTTAAGACCACATCAACAACATTCATATCCTTTTTTTAATTTTTCACCTTTTTAGTAAACTATTTATTTTATTTCGATATAGGTCGAGTCCAAATATTAGGGTTGCCGATTGATCATCAATTATTTCCCGGATTGGAATAGCTCACCCGTTCAAAAATTTATAATTAACCGTTCGTTCTGCAGAACGTTATTTATACAATATTTCCAGTTAAAGGGGCTAAACACCCCAACAATTATTTTTTACCACGTGATTTATAGCACAATACTACACTTAAATGACCGATTAAAAAATTATGTCTTGTTACTGTGATTTAACACGAATTTTTTAATTTATTTGATCCAGAAATTGGCGAAAATTGGTGTTTTGGAAAATTTCCTAAATCGGCTTTAACCTGCTTCTTTTTTAGTCCACATAGATTAGGGTGTCCCAAAAAAAAACATTTTTGAAAAATGAAAGTCTCACCATTCAAAAAGTTTAATAATACCATCAAATTAACACTTGTAAAATTTAAGCAAATTTGGTTGAAGTTTAGAGGTCCCCCAAGGGCTTCCAAAGTGGCTTTATTTGGCCAAAAAGCTCCAAACCATACACAATTGACACGGTGACGTATTAATAGCATACAATGATATTTCATATTATTGGAGAGGTCTTGAAAGGTACTTTCTATAAATATCTACCAAATTAATATTTATGAGTTTGGCTTAGAAGTTAATATATATAAAAATTGGAGGAAAACCATAATTTATAGACTTTTGTCTAGATTCGCGACATTACGACAGTATCTACGTTCTTTGTCATATCAAGGCTACATGTGAATTAGTTCATCACAATAGCATGTGGTAAACTTTTTTCGTTGCAGTTCAACTACTTGAAGCAAATCTGCTTCTGTTGCTCGTTCTTGGTTGTTGCGTTAAACGGTTAAAGTCTTGCATGAGAGCAACACCCCGCTTGGCACAGTCGTTGATGCAGGCACAGATAATAGAGTACACTACGTGGTGTACTCTATTATCTGTGATGCAGGCAAAGTGAGTGACGAGGATTGCAGCATCCTTAAAGGAATGCGTTTCTGGCCAGGCTTCAGCGGGAATGTCAAGGAAACTATCGTCGTTTAGAAACTCTTAAGTAGTCGTCCCTTGGGTGTAACATCGAGAGCTGTTCAGTTAAGAACAACTTTACCGTGTCTTGATGCCACTATAAGTGGGACTTGTCGTTCTATAGGTTCATGCGTATTGCGTATTGAGCGTAGACTAGTTTTCCTTGTAGGCCTACTTCTTAAAAAATAACATTTCTGGTCCAGTTGATGGTCCAAGACAAAGATTGAATGCATCTGCCAGTAGAACTTCAAACATATAATGTCGACAAGCTAACCAAAGCAAATATCAACCAATTTCATTTTCTAGTAGCGTACAAGCTCCATTGAACTTGCCAGTATTTGAAGCAGATGTGTCAAAACACATACCTATTACATGTAAATCACAGTTCCATGACTGAATGTGTTCAAGAACAGATACAGCTGCATCTTTGCATGTCCCAGAAACCCAGATGCTAGCTTTGTAACGCCAAGAAGTTTTGTTGAGCCGTCCACAAGCATTCCACAAGTGAGGAAACTAAAACCGGTAACCGTTCAACAAGACCAGTCTCGACACCGGTGACATCCGGTAAAAGCTTACCATCCCAGTGTACAACACATTTAGTAGCACAAGATGCCATCTTAATTCGCTCTGCAGTTTCACGGCGACGAAGTTGACGCTGTCGGTGGACTGTACTTTTAGATAGCACTGTGGTGGAAGTTAAAGATCCTACTGTATTGAGAACAGAATCCATGATCATGGTAGACTTCCAAATGCTGATGTTTATACGGTCCAAAATACAGCAGAAACTTTGGGGGGAAAGACACATTTACGGCGTTTGCGACTACTTCGTGTGCTAGGCCTAGTGTTCGGTGTGGAAGTAATCGCAGATACATGCTCCCTTCCAGAATTTTCTACTTGGGACTCATTGGGAACAGAATTTGCTGAAGTAGACATTACTGGAGACTTGTTTGCTACAGCTGCTGTATGCATGCGCTTAGCTACCTGCTTTCTACGTTTGGCAGATCGTGTCTCTAGGGCTGCGAGGTTTCTGTCAACAGGCCCAATGGATCCTGTGCTGGAATCTTGTTGTAACTGTCGGTCTTCTTCATTCTTAAAGCTAGCTGATCAGCATTGGCATGACTGATAGCTTGTCCATTTGTTTAATGTACTCTGACTGATGTAGTTGGTCCATTTTGTTACTCTTACTACGATGTTTCATTAAAGCAACTTGTGTGCCATAGAGATCTTTGATCATCTTGACTATGTGATGTTTTTGTCTAATTGGTAAACGTGACTCAAGCCAGTATGGTACTGCTTGATTATGTACTCTTAAGTGCACTTTTGCCCAGTGTAAGTTTTTGTACCCGGTGGTAAAAAACAAAGTTCTCAATCACTTCTCGACCGAAATAAATAAACATAGGCCTAAATAAAAATAAAAATATATATTTGTAGGCCTATGGTGTAGGTACATAAATAGGTACATCATAATATGAATCGGATAAATTCAATGAGAATCCCCACTAACTCCGACTTGTTTGTTTAGTGCAATTAATTACCAGAAATCACGCTTTCTTTGAGTAACGAATCCATGTGGTGTTGTCTACAGTTCTGCTCTCCGGACTGAAAATGGTTATATTTTGTATGATTTCACCACATGGGTAGGCCTACAGTGCAAAGACTAAGGTGTAGGTACTTGATGCTACCTTCACTTAGCATGTCCACTAACCCAAAAAATAAAAATTCCCCGCAAAACAGCTAAAAATACAAAATCCGGTAAATGCATGTTTTCCCGGCATATATGAGAATTTGGGAGCCCCTGGGGGACCTCTAAACTTACTCCGAATGGGCTATAATTTTATTAGTGCAAATAAAAAGTCTAAAGGAAACTTTTTGGGGGGTGAGACTTACTATTTTTAATTTTTTAATTTTTTTGTGGCATTTTGGGACACCCTAACATAGATACTTAAGCATCGTACCAATCTTAAATGCCCCATTATACCATCGTGTCTTGAAACTGTGCTCAAATATGATCTCAAACACGCAAAATATGCATTCCAAAATCCCCATCTTGGTTATCAGCATATTTTGACCGAACCAATTGCCCAAATTACAAAACAGAATGTAGAGAATTTACAGAAAGGCTGTAGAGTACGTCAATATAACCAGTATTTTTTTGGATCAAAATCCTCCAAGGTCACGCCTCACGGGGCATAAAAATCGTCCCCATGTTATTTCTTATGGGAGATTTTTGCCGATGGGACCTAGCTCGAAAAATGTCACGTTTGACAATTTTTTGGGAGGTCATGGTATCCCCAGATTTTTTTCTGTTAGTTGCTAAATTCATTATTAGTTGGCCTGAATGAAATATATTTTTTGAGTTTAGCGGTTAAATACCCCTTTAAGACATTAATCTCTTTATTCTGTAAAAAAATTCGTCCACTGCGAGATCTAGGAACACTCGTAGGCCTATGGTGCGAAGTCCGAAGCGCAACGCATCGCCCATGCAGTGTAGGCAACTTGCAAGGCGTGGGTAATTTTACATTTTGATTTTTGACGGATTACGATTAATGATTCTTAGAGAATCTGTGGAATTGAGGGATTCGTTATCATCATCTGCCCATCTCTAACCGACATCATATTGAAATATAAATTTCTTTGTCCAATCTCAGAAAAATTATCAAAAGAATTAAATTATTTTACCAACAAAGTGTATTCTTTAGAAACAACTCACATTTTTGGCAGAGTTTTCCTTGTGGAAGCGAACTGTAAGTTCAGTATTGCCCTTGGAATAGTCAATGAATGCAACTTCCAGTCCGAGTTGTACGAGTTGCAGTTTAATTTGTTCTCGCGTTACTTCGTTCCCCTCGCTGAGCCCCTTGATGTGGAGAACACAGCCTTTGGGAAGTTCAGATTCCGTGGATGCTTCTTTGCCGGGACTTGCTTCACTCTTGCCCTTCGTCTTTTTCAAATCACGTTCCTTACGTTTTTCTTCATAGTAATCTGACCTAAAACAATAGAGTAGGCCTACTGTAAATAATGCAAAAAAAGTAAGTACAGTACGTAGTTTATTCATTGCCATTGGACAAATACATGGTATAAGTGTAACATAATAAATTCAAAGTTGTTCTGAATCGGCCTTGTTGATTCTGGCTTAGATCCGCAAGTGTTCGCACTGTCCATACCACTGATTGCTATATTTCCTATTAAAAATATCGATCTTTGGTTGGTTATCGCTCACTCGTCGATTGCGTCGGGGCCTACAGGGTTGGCTTGGTCGCTTTGATTTACTGTCCTCCACTGAAAATCAGTTATAGGCCTATAACTGAGTGGGTAGACTCTAAATACAATTTATTTATTTATTTATTTTACACAATTCTCTGTAAAGACTAAATCGTCCTTCAGTTTTGGGGAATGGTCGTGGGGCTCGAAGCCTCTCCCCTGGTATTCTTTAGTGCCTGGTGCAAAGCACCTATAACTAAAAATCTGATGTGTGCCAGAGTTGGGCGATGGACAGCGTCCTTGCGCTGCATGGTGATTGGAACCTCTAGGTTTTTACATTGGATGTAATAAGTAACAGCACCCGTGGCAGAAAAAGTCCCACAAGAGACATCCAAGAAGAGTTATTTTTGTTATCGTCACGGAGGTCTTAGTCGTGAAATACAAAAGAGGGATAAGAAAGAATCAGGATAACCGTACTTATTTTAGTTGTTGTAATTGTAGCCTATATTGTTTTGTTGATTTAATGTTTAAGGGGCCTAGATGTCTAATTTATTTACTGTTTAGAGTAGGCCCTATAATATGTAGGCCTATTGTTATTTTATTTGGTTTACTATTAATGTAATCTTTAGGTTTTAATTTTCCTAAACAAGTTTTTGTAAACATTTTTCTTCACAACTCGTTAAATTAATTTGACAATCTTAGCAAAGATAGTCAACCACTAATAAATACGGTTTCCTTCAGTTTCAGAAATAAAATGTTTTAGTTTGGATGGAATGGGATGAGGACAGTAGAGCCAAGAGGTTGAAATACACTGTCAGCCTCGAGCTTGACTAGGTAGGCCTACTACATAATATTTGGTTGGGGAAAACAGATGATGAGATGAAATTACATGACAAAACAAAGGTCACACAAAGGTCACACAAAGGTCAAAGGTCACCTACTGTAATTAAAAACCAGACCTTTTATAAATGGTCTGCAACTTGGCAGACAACCAAAGCAATGGCAATAGGCACCGTGCGTTCATACAACTAGCGCCATGAGTGGTCAAATCTGGCATTAATTGTGTGAAGATTTGGCAATCAGTCCAATCACCCATCCTTTTACCATGTTCGTTATACATTGTTAAATTGCCGTTAACAATCGTACTAGTTGCTATGGATATTGAAAATCATGTATAAACATTAGGGATGGTACGTGTAAACGTGTACACATGTACCGTTTTTTCGTGATCGGTAAACGTTTTTATGTACTATATATAATTACTATTTTTATCCTGTTTGCGACCCGCCGAACGATGTATTCTCGTGAGTCAATTTAAGCGCGAGCGGCGAAATAGTCTCCTATTTCAACCCCTTCTCCTATTCACCTCGAGGCTCGATTGCGTTGAGCCATCGAAAATCGTAGTCGGCAATGAATGAACAAAGCAAGTGGCTTTGCCGTTCCTTCTTTCTTGCAGGTACTCAAGATGTAGGCCTACAAAATGTTGCCAAACTACTGTGTTGTAATGATCGTACGCACGGTCGCTCATTTGTCAAAATAAACCTTACTAATTACTTTATCTTCAATTACTTGTTTCGTTAATCTTCAATAAATATTCTTACGCCTACTCTGTAGTTGATCACGACATTTCAATCGCTCTGTGCAGTGTGCGTCCGGCCACTGGCCAGCAAGCGGCACTCTGGTAGTGCACAGAGCAGCAAGCGCCACGTCAGCAGCCTGACTACTCTCCTCACCCCCCCCCCCCTTCCCATACGATCCGGCAACTCGCAAATTATACGTCTTCTAGACTTGTAGTGTTGTCTTCCGTAGGCCTACTCAACAAAATTCGAATCAATAGGGACTCCGGAAGGGCTCTTTATTACTTGGTGCTTGTGAGGGTCAATTATTATGCAGAAAACAAGTAATTTTCGTAGAATATATGTCTATCAAAAAATAAAGTAAACACAGATATAGCGCCTGTAGGCGAAAACGTGTACACGCTTTTTTGAGTAGTGTGTAAACGTTTACTGAAATACACGCTTTTTGACATCCCTAACATCAATAAATTCGTTCTGTATCGTCGGCTGTACTAATCTAGTAGCCAAAACAGGACATTACGTCACATTTTAAACTTTTACTAGGCCCCGATTCTAAAACTTGAGCTAGATTTGATTCGTACGTTTTGAGTTGGTATGGATCCAGTTGTGGATTGTCAAGGTCGTAAGAAATGCGATTATTTTGTTTGATTAGAGAAAATGCCGTGAGATTGGCCCTAGCCTAGACACAACCAGATTAATAACTTTCTCAAATAATAACAATACTATGCTCAAGGAAAACCTACCTATTGTAAGAGCCCACCTCTAAGAATCCCGTGCGTTTACTTTTTTCTTAAAATTATACCATTTAAAATCCATTTCTTCCCGATTGAAAATATTACACATGTCTATTTGCATTCTGTCATTTCGTTGATGTGACATTCAACTGTTTGCAATTCATAAGAACAAAGAACTTAAAAGCTTTGCACTGCAAAGTGCTTCTGGAATTTATATTTCCGTTTCTGTATGATTCACATGGCCGTGCAGTCGGCGAACTGTGAACAAATGAATCGCAGTCAAGTGTCCCTCTACGAAATGACAGAATGCAAATAGACGTGTGTACGGTGTGTAATATTTTCAATCGGGAAGAAATGGATTTTAAATGGTATAATTTTACGAAAAACGTAAACGCACGGGTTTCTTACAGGTAGGCTCTTACTATAGGTAAGTTTTCATTGAGCATACTATTGTAAAAATTTGAGAAAGTTAATAATCTGGTTGTGTCTAGGCTAGGGCCAATCTCACGGCATTTTCTCTAATCAAACAAAATAATCGCATTTCTTACGACCTTGACCTAGAACAACTGAATCCATTTTCAACCAAAACGTACGAATCAAATCTAGCTCAAGTTTTAGAATCGGGGCCTAGTAAAAGTGTAAAATGTGACGTAATGTCCTGTTTTAGCTACTAGATTAGTATAGCCGACAATCCAGAAAGAATTTATTGATGTTTATACGGTACATGATTTTCAATATCCATAGCAACTAGTACGATTGTTAACGGCAATTTAACAATGTACAAATAGCATGGGAAAGGATGGGTGATTGTCAAATCTTCACACAATTAATGCCAAAAGGGGCCACCCAGAGCTCTTCGTGTATTTTCAGTGGCGCGCTCAGTGGCTAATCTCGGTGCCTATAGGCTAGGCGATTTTATTCTCATTTCGCCGCGATTATCGATATGAACGTTTGGCATCCCTTCTTAATATTAGTTTTTTTAGAAAAAAATCTGACACATCATGATGCGACACCATTATTTGACTTTGATGTCAATGTTGCTATTTAACAATGCCCAGCCTTAGTTATTACTATTAGGCTAATAGAAATACTAAACTAATGATGAATGATGATAGATATGTCTAAAGACTCACTGCCATTTTCTAATAAGCTCTGTCTCTTGATATTTAACAGATTCCAACTCCATGAACTTCTTCGCTCCTTCTACGGTCTTGAACAAGACAAAAACAGATCCCTTGAATATATTCTGGTTTGTAGCACGGTCGCTGTAAGACCGCATTTGGATATTTTCTATTGGGCCGTACGGTGCAAAATATTCCAATCCGTTGTCCAAAGTTATGTTTGTCAAAGGAAAACCTTTGACATACACAGTGCGAGTCGACAATTCCTTCTTGCGCTCCTCGTTCATTATTGGCAGCGGTTTAGTGGGTGTACGGCGAACCTTTTTTCCGTCTTCGCTGACCTGGAAAAACATTAAGAACCAGTCAGATTTAATGTCATCCTATACTTGCTCCAACGAAAGAATGCAGATGCTTGGTAGTGGTGGGGGTAGAATGAATGCGCGGTAAATGGAATGTCGCCTTTGTGTATGAAAGAGAAATATCTTTTACCAATGCAAGCAAAAATTATCTGTGCTAGATCACAGAGTTCCTCCGTGTGCAAGATCCACGCCAAAATAGCGTGAATAGAATTGACAAAGTTGTTATGTTGGGAAAACAATTTCGAGACACCTGCATTCTTTCGTTGGGACTACTATAGTGTAGACGAGTACTGGTACTCTCTAGCAGACATAAAACTAAAGTCAAGTGAAAAATGCAAACAATAAAGATAACTACATGTTAGGCCTACTTCAAAACAGTAGAGTTATCATTTTTTTATTTTTTATTATTATAATTAATTCAATATTTACTGACAGCTGACCAATTAGTATTGATGACCACGGGGAATGAGATCCAGCATACTAATCAATACAAAGTACTACAATTGTTAACAATAAGAAATAATTTAAGAAAATATAACAACAGTATGAAATTAATGATTATGAACATTCTTGTATAGATGATGATGCAAAATGATGATGGAATGCTTTAAAACAGTGGGAACAATTTTATAAATTAATCTTTCTTTCTTTTTTTTAAATCTTTCACAATTTGCAAATATATGAAACTTGTCAAGTCAATACAGCATTAAAAACAAAACATTAAATAAATAAATAAATAAATTGTATTTAGAGTCTACCCACTCAGTTATATAACTGATTTTCAGTGGGGGACAGTAAATCAAAGCAACCAAGCCAACCCTGTAGGCCCCGACGCAATCGACGAGTGAGCGATAACCAACCAAAGATCGATATTTTTAATAGGAAATAAAGCAATCAGTGGTATGGACAGTGCGAGCACCCGCGGATCAACGCCAGAATCAACAAGGCCGATTTAGAACAACTCTGAATTTATTACGTGCTTCGTTGCTAGGACGGCTCCAAAATCACCGTTTACAAACTCCTAAGACAAGAACTGATGGACTTAAGTCCAAATCAGAAGTTAAAAATCTTCTGCCTTAAAATAAAACATAATAAAAATAACCTCCCTTATAAGATGGGGTTAAAAATTCTAAATATTTGTGCAATTAATAAAAACCATTTGTGCATAAAAAGTGTTATGTAGTTCTTTTGAAATTTGAAACTTCCTAAATTATGAATTGACTTTATTTTTGGTGTTAAAACATTGTATAGATGTACACAATACCTAGTTAAATCCCTTCTTACAGGGTGTCAAGGAAAATTTACACCAATGAAACTTATTTGCATGTTGTCTGGTGTTGTGATCATATTCATGTATTTCATTGACACTCGTAAAATTATGTTTATTTTTCTTTACAGGCCTAAATCAAACAGTTATTATTTTGTAGATACATGAGAAAGTTAAAATATTATAACTTATAAAATAAGACTTGGAGCTTTTGTTGGTGGCAAAGTTTATGTTAAAAGTATTTACATAATTTCTTTCTGCATAATAAAAACCTAGT
>JAMZAV010005191.1:0-45832 GCA_024449915.1 Sweltsa coloradensis
CTGGCAAATCCCCCCATTGGGGCAATAACAACAGACGCGCACAGCCGGGCCAGTAGTGCTTGGCAACCCCTGGCGCATAGACGGTGTGCCTGCCAGCCTGGTTAGCAAGGCATGGCAATCACAGGGCACATAGAAATGTGCCACAGCCTGGCTAGTAATGCATAGTTATCTCATGGCACATATACGACGCGCCACAGCCTGGCTAGTAGTGCATGGTAATTACATGGCACATATACGACGCGCCACAGCCTGGCCAGTAGTGCATGGTAATTACATGGCACATATACGACGCGCCACAGCCTGGCCAGTTGTGAATGGCAATCGCAAGGCACATACACAATGTGCCACAGCTTGGCTGGTAAGCTAGCATCACTTGGCACATACACGACGTCCACAGACTGGCCACTGGCCAGTAGTGCATGGCAATTGCAGGGCACATACCAAACGGCCACAGTTTAATCGATCGTAGTGGCGCTATCTCTACCGCTTAGAGAAAATATTCTTAAATAATTTCAATAATGTATTTATTGCCTCCATTAATTATTATTGTTAGCTAAGCTTGTTACACACGGTGCGTAATTTTTGGGTTAATATTTTTCTGTTACAATATAAAGCATAGAATTCATACTACAATCTCTGTAAGTATGAAACCAAGTTAGCACGTACGTGCACCTTCTACACTTGATTTTGTTGTCTTGATACTTAGAAAAATTTTCAGTACTCTGGTCTCTCTTCCCGAGGAGAATCAATAAGAGTCTTTTTTTACCTCAGTACATTTGCTCCATTTCTGACAAGGGTGTCAGGGGTATTATCGTACATTTGCGCCACGCATGGCAAGCTCCATGGGCAGTACTACGCTAACCTGCAAGTGCCATGTTTTAAAAATCGTCCATGGTCTGTGGTTGTACTCGGGGGCCAAAACGTTGCATGGCCCATCCACGAGTGTTGGGCATGGCCCAAGCGCGATCAACGTACATGGGCCTTGCGCGCTAAACGTGCTGGGCGTTGCGCGATTAGCACGCATGGTGCAGAAACGTAGGCATGGGTAATTTAAAAGCTAACCATGCATGTGCCATTTTAAAAAATTCCATGGGTTTTTGGTTTCCGGGGCAAAAAGTTGCTGGCCCTGGACGAGAGTAGGACATCCCCATGCCGACTTTTCCGCATGGTACGACAAGTAGAGTACCTTTTTCCCTGCAGGGCTAATCGGCGCTAACCAGCAAGGCCATTTTAAAAAACCATCGAGGGGTTTTTGGGGCTCGCCCAAACGTTGCGGGCCCCTTTACGAGTGTTGGGCAGGCCCCATGCCGGACGTTAAGATAATCGTCCGGCCCGCATGGCACTTGACGGTGTTTCTAGGGGTGATATGTCCCCCCCGATAATTTATTTTGGGAAACCCGGGTGTTTGATTATTATTACACAGATTTTTTATTAGGGCGGGGGTCAAATCTCCCGAGCAAGGTTCCCCAAATTACCGCTGGGAAAAACTCAAACCAATCATTTATACACTTAAACACAATCAAATGAAACAAAAATATGTTCCCGCGGTACTAAAACGAGGTTTTACTTGTCGTTGAAAACGATTTGGCGTTTTCATAATAGGAGTAAAAAATTAAAAATTTTAAATTGTTGAAAGTTTGGGTTTCGGGTTTTAGATTTGAGCAATATTTTAAAAAATAAAATAAAAAAGGTTTTTAACAGGGGGTTTAATTCAATTACGGGCTTCAACGTTTCCACCTTTCCTTTTTTCAACACATTAATTAATATTATTTTGGTACTTGATTAAAAATACTAAAAATAAAAATTAAAATTGTTGTTTAATCTACTTTTTCAATTTTTTACAAAAATGTGTTTATTGTTGTTTCTGTCGTGAAATTAGATTTATTTAGTTTTTCCCCTTTGTAAACATTTTTTTATAACTAAATGGGTAACGTTAAATAAATAAATAAAAATAAAAAATATAAACTCATCTGACCATTTTTCTTTTAAAACTGGAATTTTTTTCAAAGGGGGGGGGGGGGCGTTTTATCCCTCCACCATCCATGGATCCGCCACCGGAGAGAGACTCCGCAAACAGTATAAAATGATTGATGGGCACCCATAGTCCCCGAGTTATTTCACGTGTCAGATCAGTTAAAGAAAACTGAGTAAACGTTTTAAAGAGAAGTTATTAATTACTTTCTGAGTAATTGATTTTCTATTTGAATTCCTTTTTATTGTAATGTGACTGTAACTGAAATCTTTTAAAAGTATGTACTCTTTTCAATTTTTTTGGATTTTTTTTCGTGACCATGCTTGTACTGTACAGTTATATAAAATAAAATAACGATGTCTCAAACTCAAACAATAAAAACACATTTAACTTTTTTTTTTAGGTGAATGATAGAACGATTTTTTTTTTTCCTCTTACTCCCTTTCTGAGTTTAACCCGCGATTTCAACCAGGGTGAGAAAGGGGATCTTTTTCCATGGCCAGTATGTACCGAAAATTTTAAAAACCCAAATTCGAAATACCTAGTAAAATATAGGATGAAATTTTAAAATTATCTAGGTGCCCGTAAAGACGCCGCAGCCAAGCCGGGGTTTCGTAAACACTTCGGGCACCTTATACTGCAAGAAGATTTTAGTGATTCGGGTGTCCGCAGCCCAGCATGATTTGAATTTAAAAAACTTCAAAAAGGGGGGATTTAGGTACCTTCAATACATGCCAAATTTGGTTTTGTACAAAATTCCTTTTGAAAAAAAAAAATTTTTTGAAACAGGTTTAACGACTAACTAATTTGTCATTTTAAATGGGCCCCGCGTTTGGCCAGAGGGGGTTTGGAATACAACGCTCATACTTTAATAAACATTAAGGAAAAAAGTTTTAACCCTTTTGAAAGAAAATGTTGAGGCGTTTGTGGAAGGCCTTCAAAAAAAGGTTTTAAATATAACCCTAATAATCAGGCATATAATCTAAAGAAAAGTAATTTTAGTTACTTGACAATGATCACCTACATTATGTACAAAAAAATTTTTTGGGGACCATAGTTATTTTTACATTCTTTGTTAATTTGGGAAATACCATAGCAATTAAATGCATTGTACAATTATTTTTTTTAAAACAAATATTTTGAAAATGGACTTGAACAAAAAATGAGATCCCACACATAACAAAAACTTGTATAAATAAGCCAAACCTAACAATAAAAAGCAACGAGATCAAAAAAATCCCAAGTTTTGTTCCCTTCTAATTTATGCAATCTTTATCAAAAATTTAATTCATTTTGCCCCGGACTAGATCCTGCAAAGCTTGGCAAAAAAAATTTGCACGAATTTTGCTTTTTTGAAACACTATTTTTTCCACGCATTTTGCGGGATCGTCACAGGGCAAAGTGAATTTATGTATTAAGATTAAAAATATAGAAATATAAGTTTTGGCTTTTTGTGTTAATCTCATTGCTTTTGACTGTGTAGGTTTGGCTTTTTTTTTTTAAGTTCTGTGTGATGTTGGGTAGGTATTAGATAGCATTCATTTACTTTATAAAAAATATTCTAATATAACCAAACTTTTTTTCAATGGAACTTAAAAAGGTAATGAGATCATACGCATACAAAAACTTTTAAAAAATACACCCAAAAAGTTATAAAGTAAACGTGTAAACGTACCTGACCCTTTTACTACTCTTTGAAAGCTCGTTAAAAAAAAATTTTTTGATAAACTATTACTTAAAAAAATTTTTATGAATTATATTTTGCCAAGCTCTTTAAAGGATGTATTATGGGGCAGGCGGCAAAGTACTTTATAAATTTAAAGAATGCGAAAGTGTAGAAGGACGTACATAAAACTTAGCCGTTTTTTTTACAACTCATTGTTTTCAAAATTCTTTTTGTTTTGTGATTTTTTAAAAATTTTTTTTGGATGTTTTGGGTAACTTTTCTAAAAAACTTTGTGACCAAACCCGGGTTTATTTTAACCATGCTCACCCCGAAACGTTTTGAAGATTGAAAAATGAACGTGGTATGGTATGTTTAGTGATAGACAATATTAAAAGAGGAGACATTTTATGGTTGGTATAAAACGAACAGTTGCATGGGTAATTTTTTAACTAAAAAATATTTCGTCGTGCTACCCAAAAATTTAATTCTAAAAATTTCATGAAGTAGTTAAAAAGTAACTAAATACTTCATAAAGAAACGAAACCCGTAATTTTATTTATTTTGGGTAATAAATTAACTGTAACTGTAATTCAATTACTTTCAAAAGAAAGAAATTGAAATTTTGGTTTGAATTACTTAAAAAAATACCTTCTACAACACTGTCAACAAAGAGCGCGACGAAAGTTATAGTATTTTTCATCGTTTCAAACTAAAAGTTACTGTTCAAACCCACTTCATGCCCTGTTTAGGAGGAACACCTCCTTTTGTGACTCGAGACGATCATAGAAAGTTTTAATTATACAAAATTTTGAAATTTGTTAGTTATAATTCTTGCAAAATAATATTCCAACGGTATAGCAGCACAAGGGCATATGGTTTTAAAAAAAGGGATGTGTTTTGGTGTATTTATTACGGTGAAAATGTAAAAAAAACGGTCAGTGTTTTAAAAGCGGGGAAACTAAAAGGAACCCTTGAGCCGAGTAAAAATTATTTATAATAATTTTATTTGACTTCTTTTAAAGCCTTTAAAAGAGTTAATACTACGGGAAAACGCATACAAAAACAAAAGTATTTTAAACTTGGCAGCGAAGCAAACGTTTCGGAAGGGATGGAGCGTATAGGATTTTCTCCCTGTTTTTAATTCAAATCGACGTAATGGGGTTTTAAAAAATAGGAAGCATTGCATCGCTTTTTCAGGCGCGGTTGGATGAGCGTAATTGGGGTGCTTTGTGCGCCATGTGTTCGAATGCAAATGCAAAACCTACCCCGGTTGACGCGCCCCTGACCCCCATGTTGTCGCGTAAAAGTTTAAACAAATTACCAAGCGTGTCTTGCGGGATAGCAATTTTTTTTTAAAAAGAAACAATTTTTAAAACCCCCTGAAACACATGGCAGCTCAATGCACAATTTGCTCATCCAACAACGCGTCTGAAAAAACGTTTGCGAAGCACCAAAGAAAAAGCAAAAAGGAGACAACAATAAAAATTTGGCCCCTAGGGCGCACGGTTTCTTTTTAATTTTTTGGGTAGGTCACCCTCTGCTTGATGAATTTAATTAAAAAAAAACGAAAAATTTAAAAAACATGTTGAAATTATTCTTTAATTTAAACCTCAAATTTCACACAAAATACAAATTTATAAATTAAGGTATGTGAAAAAAAACATTACATTCGGATAAAGCATATAGGGCCCGTTATGGTGAAGAAATTTTTAAAATAAAGAAATTTCAAATTTTCAAGAGAAATAATTTTTTCGATTGCGCTCAAATTTTCCCCCGAATTGTTTGTTCTAAAATTAAAAGGTTTTGTGAAAAAATCATTGCAATCGAAGAAGCTGTAGGTAGATGTTATAAGTTTTTTTTTTAAATCGAAAAAAAATCGTAAAAATTTTGGGTTTTCATGAAAATAATTTTTGGATTGCGCTCAAAAACGTAGCATTTTTAAGTTCAGAGATTTTTGAAGGCCTCCAAAAAATTTTTCATTACAAAAATGGAAATATCGGTTTAGCCGGAATCGTTTTAACAAACCCCTCAAAAATAATAATACTAAAAAAAAAAAATCAGGATTTTTTTCTCCACTGTAGTGAAATGGAATCTTCACTTCGCTCGCTACGTCATCCAAAGAAATTTTCAATTAAAAATATCGCAATAAGCTTCTGAAAAATTTAAATGGTTAAAATTTATTTTCCATATAAAACATTTTATGTATATCTCAAAAACATCTTGGCAAAGAAAATTTTAAAATAATTTTTTTTTTTACTCTCCACCCTTTTCTTATATTTTGTTTTTTCCCCCCTCTTTCAACACTCATACGCTCACTCACCAACCCCCATGCACAATTAAACATTTCTGTTCAAAACTTCGTGTTTTTTACTTTTTAGTAAATTTTGTGTTTTTTCGGGAAACCTTGGTATACTGTATCCCTAAAATACGTGCTTTTCCGGCACATTCTTATTCTTATCTGTCAATCGCATAAATCAACAAAGCTTGATTCATTTCCCCCCCTCAATAAAATACGGTTTTGTTAGAAAAGGAAAAAAAAATTTTTTAAAAAAGGTTTTCGATGACCAAAAAATTTTTGTCATAGATATCGTTAAAAGTTGACTTGCACAAAGCTGAATAGTTTAAAAACCAAAAAATTGATATTCCCTTAAAGCTTTTTTTGCAATACCAAATTTAAAAAAATCCCAATAATCACACTTGGATTTTGCGCTGTAAGAGAAATGCGAAAGCTTTCATTGGGTTTTTGTGCGCCGCCGGGGAGCGGTGTCCCGCCCAAACATCGGCCCCGGTTCTGACTTTTTCTGGCGGGATTACAAAATGATTTTATTTCCCAAATTTAAAATAAGTTATCTTCCCGTGCGTTTATAGTACTAGCACCCGTTTGGAATTCAGAAATTCAAAATTGATAAAAATCTAAAGATTGGGGAAAAAAGTATTGGGGAAACCACTTTATGTTATATTATATTTGTTTTTAATTCCATGAAAACTCAGACAAAACGATGTGTTTTTGTCTGATTTTACATTTTACAAAATGATTAAAATAATCCTCTGGGTACATTATTGACTCGTTGTCCAAGCTAAACCCTTTTATGTACCCAAATAAAAAAAAAATAAATCCCGATTGAACCCAATTTGAACCGTGAATTTTAATCGTTGAAAAAAATACTTAAAAAATTAAATTTTTAAAGCTACAATTTAAAAATGTTTAAAATGGCATCTTTGTAAAAAAATATTGCTTCACCTTTCATAACCCATGTTAGTCCCTTTTCTCATTAATTTACAACTTGGTTCATGTTTAAAAGCATTCCCTCATCTTTTGCTCATCATCTTACAAAAATTGCACATTAATTTCATGCTGTTGCTGCTATTCTCAAGTTTTTCTCAGGTTTTTATATTTTTAAAACATGTCTTTTTATTGATTAGTACGCTAATCCCCGTGGTCACCCCAATTATTGGCCACTGTCAATAAAGATTGAATTTAAAAACTTAGACAAAAGCACTCGCACTCACCTCCACGTCAAAAAAAAAATAATTTTATAGCACGCGTTGGGAACTACGCTAATAATTTCCGCTTTATAATATTTTCATTTGCATCTATTTATTTCCTATGTTAATTTAACTTGGTTTTTATTATAGCAACTGCCTTTGTACCCTATTAGGGTTCCCCATTGTTTATAAATAACATAACCCTAAATCACAAAAAATTGTTGAAATTCAGCCAAAAAAACCTTTCACAAAACAAAAAATATTGGATCTAAAAAAAAGTGCCAAGCTTTTTTAATTCTACATTTTCGCCCTTGCCCCGTGATTTCTCCTTGCAAAGACTTCCAAAATTCATTTCAACTCTTTTTGAAATGTAAAAAACTCGTGCAAATTTTTTTTGCCAAGCTTTGCAAGGATGCTCACTAAGGCGTTGAGAAATACATAATTTACTTACAGAGCGAAAAAGTTTTAAAGGGGACATAATTTGGCCCTATTTGACCAAAACTTATGATTGTGTACGGGTTTGGCTCGATTTTCCAAAATTTTTGTTTTTGTGGAATCTTTTTTTAAATTTTATTACAAAATTATTTTTTAAAACTTTAAAAATTGAATAATTTTTTTTTAAAAAATATTTAAATTTTAGGTATTACCAATGTAAAAAAAATCTAGTTGCACAAAGACTTAAATTTTTTAAGATCGTTTTAGCATTTTTTAAACCTTTTTTTTACCAAAAAACAAAGATTTTTTTTGGGGGGGGGGTAAAGATAGAAAAAATGCGTTTTTGTTTTTAAAATTTTATTTACGGAGCAAACGCCCTGTAAAATTCACTTATCTGCCTTCGTTGTCCGTCTATCAGTTGCGCGTGTATGACGATTCAAAAAGAACAAAAGTCGGGATTGACTAAATGTGATTATTTGTTTTCACATCCCTTTAACGAGGACGATACAATTTTTTGGTGACCCTGGGGGTCAGGGGGGGCGCTAGAGTCCCCCAAATAGAATTTTATTACCCGGAACCCCCACCAACAGCAAGATTTTAACAATGGGAACCTAAGTGGGCTTTTTCTGGGTTTTCCCCCGGTCAGCTGGTTAGGCGATTCCCGTGCTAAATGTTTCGTAACGTAGCGCGAGAACCCACACGGACCGGAATTATTTCTACTGTAAAAAACAAATCTTTTTCTTTGCGTGGGTATACTAAAATTGCTCTTACAAATTTAATGGATTTTTTTGAGTCGAAGTAATCTACATTTACATGTTGCCAAACCCAAAATCTCATGAAAAGCACGTAAAAACATTTTGTCCGTGGGTCGCATACATTTTGGGATCCGACTTGCTTTGGGTTACTGTGAGGTCACTGGGTTGTACTAGTTATACTTACTAATAAAATATCCTTTAATGTGCCAACAAAATCTTGAAGCGAAGTACATTTTAGAAAACCCAGGGCAGGCGCGTGGTATGCGAGGATGCCACCTGCACACAACGGGCTGCGTCTCGTTTAGGTTCCCGCTCAGTCAGAGTACATTTGCCAGCGCGCAAACATGGGTCCATTAAAACTAAAAATGTTTGTTTTTGGAAGCGTCATCGAGCAAATAAATCCATTCTTCTTCAAAATTATGCTCTTGTGATTAATTGGTTTAGATTTTTTTTGCGCGAGCAAAAGATACGGCGAGACATTTTCGTACCATGCTAATTCTTAGGGGCGCGAGACCAGAGAGAACCAAATTTTCCTTCCCCCCTTTAAAAAACTTGGGTTTTCCCTATAGAAAGGAACGAATTATTTCTGTTTTGTATACTTCTTTGACGATCGTTGCTTACTCCCATGCTCCGCTAGTTCAGTATTATAGTCTCGTTTTTTTCCCCCTTTAGCTAAGATGCATCCTTCGATGTTTTAAAAAAAATTACTGTTCAATATGACTGTTTTTTGCGTGTTTTTGTGTGTGTGTGGTCTTGGGGGGTCCCCAAGATTTTTTTATTGTGTGTTAGAATTTTTCGTTTTTTACCCGTTGTGTATCGTTTTTTGGTCATGATTGGGACTGAATCAAGAATTATCAAAAATGTGTTAAATTTTATTAAAAAGTTTAAAGCATTTTGAGAAAAACTAATTTAAAATTTGGGTTTTCATTAAAAATATGCCTAAATTTAATCCATTCAGATAGGGTTTATTTATAAACAACATTGTGAATACAAAATCATACTTCACTAAATTTATTTAAACAACACTGCCTTCCGTTGTGAAGTCGACTATCAAAGGTTTTTAGAAATATTTACCTTTTTTTTTATTTTTAAATTGTTTGGGGTTTGGTTTTTTTTTGTGTGGGATGAGGGTCCTTTCTAAATATTAAATTTTATTTTTAAAAGATTGTAATTTTACCATAACGGTGATACTTAAGTGTTTGTGTGATATTTTGCGGACAAACGATAATTTTTTTCCGGTACTTTCCAATTAGATTTAGTTTATACGATTATAATTGATTTAAAAAATGTGGCCCGGAAACCCCATAACCATAAAGAAGACCAAAACAGTAATTTAATTTATTTAACCCCCTTTTTTGTTTTATACACGGTAAAAATACCTTAAAAATCAATCAATCTATCACGATAAAAAATTGGTTCGGGGTTTTTGAGACCGACCTATTTATATGAAACCCATGAAACAACTTTTTGTGTTTGATAGAATTTGCTTTTCCGGGAAAAGCTAAACTCAGAAAAAACACATTTTACTAAAAAAATACTTAACATTAAAGATTTTTAGGGGGACCCTGCAAAGAAAATATAGTAAACGACAATCATATTTCTTTTAAATTGTTCTCAATGTACTATTAAATCAACATCAAAGAAAAAGGATAAGAAAACTGTAAATTAAAATTTATGATCCCTTTTAATCTTTTATCTTGTTCAGTTTTCAAGTTTTAAGCGTGATGTAATTTCTATGGCTTTCTGCCTAAAACAAAAAAAAAACAAAAGAAGGGTTTTGGATAATTATGATCATAAAAGGAAAATCCCAAAAGTCGTTGGAAGACGGTGAGGGGTCTGTGTTAGTACCCGGAACTTTGCATTTAATTGTGATGGTTTTGGTTTAGTTGGATAGGGCGCGTTAACTAAAAGGCCATAATGCCCATTTCTGGCCTATGTATGCTAGAAACCCTTTAGGTGGGGGGAAAGAAAGGATTTTCCCAGGTACTCAAAAAAGGCTTACTCATCGTTAACAACGACTTTGGCTTTTTCCTAGTTATTATCAAAATTTAAATGCAAATGTTCCCGATTTCTAAAACCTGACCGCTCCTCGTCTTACAACGACTTTGGCGTTTTCCTAGTCAGTTGGCTAAGGTGCCCTTATACCCAAAATGTGGAAAGACCTAGGTTAAAAAACCCCCCCGGGTTTTGGGAAAGATTTTGTAATTTCTGATTGTTTTAAAAAATTAAAAAAACATGTTTTGAAAGCATACAATACTAGGGAAAACATCCATACAAATACAAAAAGATTGCAATTTTCTCAGTCTCCCAGGGAATTTGGGGTTTAATTTGGGGTTTTAAAATTTTAAAATTAAATACAATTTTTTAAAAATTTTAGTCATTTTTTTTTGATCCCTACACAATTTTGGATTTATTGTTTTTTCAAAATTCAAAATTTTCAAAATTTTTTAAATTTTAAAAAAAAAACTATTAAAATTTTGAACATTTTTAATAAACGCACAAATTAATTTTTTGGGGGTTTTTTTTCCTTTGCTTGATAAAAAAATTCAGATTGAGGGGTTTTAAGGGGACTTAATCCCCTGCAATGCATTCCCAAAAGAGCAAATTGGGAAAAAAAACCTTCAGTCGGGGTTCCCCGGTCTCGAGCAACTTAAAACCGCTTAGAATGGGCGATTCTTTGCATTTTTTAAAAATTTATTAATGATTGTAAATCAAAGGTTGTGTATCGACCCTAGATAAATTTGCTTTTTACCTAGTGGGAAAACCAGCTTGAATTCATAAATTGACAAGCCACACAAGAAAAAACAATTTGTCAGAAGGGGGGGGGTGGGTTTGAAGCTCGTTCGTACCACTCCCCCCCCCCCCCCGCACCCCCATGCGGGGGGGGGACATTTTGAAAAAGATTTACGGTTTCATGGTTTTAGTTCAGCTTTCTAAAAAGGGGGTTTTAACACATTTTAACATTATGTTTATAACTGCCTATATCTTGTCCTACTCGCTGGGCGGACGTCCGTTTTTTTGTGTCTGGTTTTCTATGTCTGGTTTTCCCTTTTTTAATCATGTATGAGATTTCTTGAGTAAAATATAAAAGAAAAATCAAAAAAATTAGAAGTAAACCCGATCAGATAACGTAATATAAACATCCAACAGGAGAGCCATTTTTTTTCGTGTTTTTTTGGGAGGTGTTGAGGGCAGTAGAGGGATTTGTTAATTTTCCAATTTAAAAAATGTGGTCTTTGGTTTTGTCACTAGAACATCGAAACTTTTTACAGCGACAACCCCCCCCACGGGCAATTGTGGCCTTGAAACAATATTTAATATTGCTTTAAAAAAAATATATATTTCCCCAAATCTAAACACATTATCGGGGCGACGGTCTCGCCCCACCCAAGCGCACGCGACTTTTAAAGGCGACGACGAACCCCACCCATGATACGCTCCAGGGGGGGGGGTTTTTTAAAGCTATCTGCACACCCCGCCCCAAAAGTTTTTACAATTTTGAAACTTGTATAGGGCTGACATGGGTCCGGACCGACCACCCTTTTTTGCTTTCAAACCAAAAAAATGGGGTAACAGGGCCCCGGAGAAAATAAAAATTTGGATGATAATAAAAAACACAAATACTAGGGTGGTTTTTTGTACAAAACTTTAAGGGAAACGGGCTCTTAAAACCATTATAAATATCAGCGCCCCAAAACAAAAGGACAAAATTTTGGGGGGACCGGGGGCCCATAAATGTCAAAAAAAAACTCTAAATTTAAAAAAAATTAATCATTGAAAAAAAACGCTACCTGAGAAGTTTAAAACGGGGAATGACTTTATATTTTTCTTCTTTATCACTTTTGAAGGGAAAGCAAATTTGGGTAACGGGTACCGGAGAAAATAAAAATTATAAAAAGCTGGTAATTTCCCGTACTTTATGAATAAGACCTAGAAAGAAAACTGGACACTTAGAACTTTGAAATTTGGACCACCTTAGATTCCCTCATGCAAAACCTTTTAGTTTTCAAAAAAAAACCGAAAATAGGGACCGGGGAAAATCAAAATGAAAATCAAAAACGCGAAATTACTCAGGCGAAATAATTTGTAAACTTGAAATTAAACATGCCTTGCCTTTTTAAAATATCTAGCCCCAAAAAAAACACAAGGGGGCAAATTTGGGGGGACCGGGGGCCCAAAAAGTAAAAAATCGACCTAACCTTTTTAAAATCATTCAAAGTCCCATTCACGTTTGATAGGAACAAACACAAAAATAGTAATACCTCCAAAAATACAAAAAATGTGTAAAAAAAAAAAAGGCACCCAAGCTCCCCTTTAAAAAGTCTTCGGTATTCTTCTTGCTTTGAGTATAGAATTGAGCCAAGTTTTTTCATTCTTTTTCCCAAATTTGCATTGAAAAAAGTAAGATCTTTTCCCTGTTGACGAGCGCCAAACAAATTTTTTGGAAACAAGAAAAATTTTTTTAAACTCAAAATTATAAAAAAAATGCTTGGCTATTAAAATTTGGAAATTTTAATTGCCAGGAAATTTTTGCAAAAAAAAAAAAAAATATAGTCGATTTACAAAAAAATGACTGCTTGTACGTCTTAAAGGCCAAATTTTTTAGGATCAAAATCCCCCAAGGTCCCGGAAAATAAGATCGTCAATTTTTGATTTGGATCTTTGAGATGTTAATTTGTTTGAATACGCAGCCCCCTTAATGGCAGGATATTTTTTTTATTTGGGATTTTTGGGTTTTTTTTGTACAATGGCAGAAGTTTTTCACACAGCCCCCATTTTATTTCTCAGGGAAAATTTTTTTGCTGAGGGATCAGCTAAAAAATCACGAAGGGTAAACTTGTTTTTCGGGTGATAGTGGCCCCAAATGGGGTTAGTCTAAATCAAATGTTGTTATTTTTTTTAGGGGGGTCAATCCCCCTTTAATATGATTTTTGATGTTTAAAATCATAAACTCTTTTCGCATGAGAGCTGGAAAACCTAAAAAATCACGAAATTAGCTGCTTACAAAGAATATCAATAAAAAAAATTATCAAATATGTGAAACCCACTTACTTATTTTTTTTCTCGCTTCAAACGTAAGCGTTTACATCTTTTTAATCATCGTAAAAAATTAAAATTTAGTGTAATAGAACATAGATTTTTGGCCCCATTAATATAAAATTAAAAAATTTTTTACATGGAACAAAAAAACTAAACTGAATTTTAATCCGGCAGCTTGTAAATGCGAGTCCCCCCCCCCCCCCGCAAGGGTGTACCGGAAGATATAACGGCTATTAAAAAACTTAAAATCTCGAATGCTATTTTTTTTCCTTTATAATGATGACCAAGTTTATTCTTTCTCAAGCAAGAACATCAAACGTTCGAGAGGGAAAGACGCTTGAACCGGTTTTAAATTAAAATACAAACATAAAAATATGGTACCCCTTGCTTGCGAAGACAACTGGTACTGTTTTAAAGGATGGGGTTTTTGAAAAAAAATTCAAGACATGCTTACGGCCTGATTGGAATCCAAAATTACAGGGGAATTCGAACGGATGAAAAGAAATTTTTAAAAATGTAGTAAATCATCATCGCAGACATGTTTAGAATTTCATATGATATTGATTATTTGAGCAAATTTCTGGTCTAAAAATAAAAAGAATTTAAATGTCTTTTTTCTAAAAAAAAATTTAAATAAGTTGAAAGTTGTGAAAGTGCCGAACCGCAATGATAAAATATCTCCGGAAAATCTCAGCACTATCAGGGGCACGTTAAAACTAACGGAAAGAATTTGTAAATACCACCCCTACTCGAAAAAAAACAACAAACAACATAAATAAAACCAAATCAAGGGCTTTTCTATGAAGCATTCGTAACCCGTGATTTCTTTGAATAACCCACGAAGTCAGGTAAAAGGGAGGCAAAGACGCACCCACTTATTCCCCCAAACTGCAGAGTTAGGCCACTACAAAACAAGTGTTTTTCGTCTTTTGACCGAGAAAAAAAAAAGGGTCACTTTTTTTTTAAATGCGTACTGAGACCAACAGGGTTAAATCAGTAAGGTAATTTTTTATTTTATTTTTTAAAACACCTAAATAATTTAAATCTTTGCAAAGTAGATGCTTTTTGAAAACAAAAGAACACAAAGTTCAGCAAATAAGTGATTTTCAAAGAAGTTGCTATGAAAACTAACACCATTTTTGCATTTGGACGAAAAAAAGGCAGATTTTTCAAAAAAAGTTTTTTTGTCACTCCTATTTTCGAATTCATAACTATTCAAAAATGTTTTTTTTAAATGAAGATTTTATTGAAGATTAATTTTTAGAAAAATTAAAAAAAACATGCACAAAACAGGGACTTCTTTTTTCCCGGTTTAAAGAATGCTTATAAAAACGGATGTAAATGGGACATTTGGTTTTTATCGGTAGACCGCGATACGCCAGAAGGACGGACGGGGGAAAATAAAGCAACAGGGGCGCTTGAAGGGTGGACTATTGTATGTTGTAGCATTTCGATTATCAAAAATTATTTGGCCTATAGATTAATTTGACTAGAGTCGGGGTTTTTCGACATGTATATTTAATTTTTTGTCAGTTTTAACAACGGTTTAGTGAGGGGATGTTTTACTTATAACGCTACAGACTAAGGACTCATTGATAAGAATTCCGTGTATTTTTAAAACTTATAAAAATTTATAAAAAAAAAAACGGGTACCCAAAAACCCACGAAGCCGTATGACTGGTTCCATTTTAATACAAAATTAATCTACACGAAGGTTTTGGAAAAGGGTTCCGAGATGTGATATATTCATTTAAACCCGAAAGGTTTGTAATAGCCATTTCCAGGGACTATACCTCTGCCAAACTCATGGGAAAGACATAATTAAAACAACTGTCAAATTTTAAAAAAGTAAACTGGCGATTTTTGATACTTAGAAAGTTCAATCAAATTTCGAATAAGTTTTTTTGAAGTTTCGATTTATTTATTTTTTCTGGAAGCTTCGCAAAAGCTTTTTCAGGGTTTGGGTGAGCGTAATTTTTTTTTTTCGAAAAAAAAAACGTAAAATTGCGATTTTCACTAAAATAATTTTAATTTCGCTCAAATTTCCCCCGAATATTATATTAAATTTATAAAAAAAAGGTTCTGTGCAAAATCATTACAATCGAATAAAAATGTAGGGAAAAGTCGAAGAATTCTTTTAAAAATCGAAACATTGTAAAAAATTTCATTTTTTAAAAGGGGAAAAAATTTTTTGATTGCGCTCAAAAACGTGGAGTTCTAATTCAGAGATTTCGAAGGGGCCCGCCTCCCTAAAATTTTATCGCAAATTTGGGGTATCGGTTTTGCCGGGAATCGTGTAACTAACACAATGTACAAAAAAAAAAATGAAAAACATTCCGGATTTTTTTTCTCCAGTGTAGTGGAAAGGAATCTTCGCTTCGCTAGTACGCTTCCAAATTTTAAAGCATTTAAAACGAGCACAAATACCCACAATGTAAATCATAGCACAGCCTAATGGGTAGAAAAAATATTAGAAAACATATATTATAACATAAAAAAAACAAATTTTCCAAAAAAAATATAATATGTAACTCTTACAAATATTTTAAATCCCCAATTTAAAAATGAACTATAAAAATTTTTAACAATGAAAATTAAAAAAGTGATATTCTTGAAAAAAATAAAAAAAAAAGGATATGTAAGAAGAGACTAAAGGAAAAAAGCTAGGTGTAATTATATGTTAAAATTCCAAACTTTAGTGATACGATTTAAATTTAAAAAATGTTTTACCTACATATATTTACCTCTAAAAAAGATTTAGTTAAAACTTCAGTTTACACTCTATTTTTTTAAAGCGGGCTTGTGGAAAGTCATTAAATCTTAATACCAAAAACAGTGTTAATCTGTGGTGGTACGTTTACGCTACCCCTACCATTTTTCCCCGCTATATACACGCTATTAAGTTCAATTTTTGTTCCGTAATGTTTACAGTCGGTTTAGTTGGGTTTCCTTTTTCCCTCAAAAATCTCAAAATCTCACCAAAACAAAATATATGAAAAAAAAAGTTTTCCGTGGCCAAGCCCCCCGACCCCCATTTTGGCATTAAAATCGAAAAAGTTGAAGGAAAAAATTGGATTTATTTTTTCAAAAAAGCCAAAAATTTCAGCCTGGAAAAATAAGGGTTTCGATCTGGAAAAACAATAATTTTGGTAACCAAAAAATAGACCCCAAGGGGGATAATAACGTATTAAATCAAAAAACATGACAAATATTTTGTATGTAATGTATCGTAAAACCAAATTAAAAGTTGTATGATCTTGCTAGATCTACGGGTTTTTCTATCAACATATAAAAACTAGTGTATAACTACTAGGAAAACCAAAGTCCTGCCCCGTTTTGGTGAGCGTTTTTTTAAGTTTTTTTTTTTTGCGTGGGGGACTTTTTCCTTTGGGAAGTGCTTTTTGAAAGCTTGTAGGGGATTGGTCGGTTTCAAATGTTCTTGTTATGGTTATTTTTAAACCTCAAAAAAACCAATCTAAACCTTCTTCTTGGGGTCTGGCTAACTTTTTCAACTTTTTCTTTAAAAAGGTACTCATACCCTAACCTAAAGTTCATGTAAATATGAACGTTGTAGCCCCCCCCGTTTTGGGATAATCGGGCCCCAAAGTCACGAAAATATCCACAAAAAAAACGAAAAAAAAACGTAAAAGACGTTTTTTTTTATGGTTCTGGTACCTTTTTCAACTTTTTTTTTTTTTACAAGGGTTTTCCACATCACCATAAAACCCTTAAAGTCCATTTTAAAAAATGAACTTTTAGCCCCACCCCTTTTGGGCAGAATCGGCCCAAAAAAATCACGAAAATATAGCCAAAAAACGAAAAAAAAACGTAAAAGTGCGATATTCATGAGAAAATTTCTTGATTGTACCCCCAAAAAGTGGGGAAGTCTAAGTTCAGAGATTTCGAAGGTCCCCGTCAAATTTCATCAAGATCGCTTATTTCCGTTTGCCCGGAATCGTGCGAACAACGACAAAAAAAAAAAACCAAAAAAAAAAAAAAAAAAAAAAAAAAAAAAAAAAAACCGAGCTAAATTTTTTTAGGGTCTGAAATTGAAGTTTCGCTTTGCCCGCTACGTCATCCAAAAAACCCCCCCCAAACGGTAAACAAACGCATAATATTTTTCGTATTAGGTCTACTTCAGCACCCCGTTTTTATACATTATATTTAGTGGGAAAACGTCCCGGGGGCTAATAACTTGGGTTAATTAAAAGTTTCCCAAAGTATTCGCCCTTTGACCGAGGAAAACGTTTTACTTTTTATCTGGATAAAATTGTGGGGACAGGGGCAGGTACCGAAACGACGATCTTTTCAAATAAGAGTGCGAATGAGCTTCTACCCATAAATTCTAAGGGGTAACTGAGCATCAGGGGTGAATAAAATTGTTCTTGTAAAAAAATTTAATTTTCTAACACCTAGGGCCCAATATAATTTTAAAACTTTGAAAACGTAAGCATTTTATTTTTTTATATTTACATTTTAAAAAAAAAAAGATTTCAAAGGACAAAATTCCACACAAATAAATAAAAGTAATAATACTTAAGTGTACAACAAGACTAATAAAAGACGACCAGTATAAAATTTAATTAGGGTATTAAAAAAATTAAAAAAATAAAAAAACCGTAAATAAAAAAGGAAAATAAAATTTAAACAGAAAACAGAAAACTTTCCGGGATTATAAAATTAATGGTGGAAATTCCTCATGGAAAATTAGTTATCTTGTCATTTTGGCATGCTTAAAATTTCTTAAATCGCTACTGGGGACCCACCCATAGCGATACATAAGAACTCTGAAAAAAGGGAAAGTAGTCCCCCAAACATCAGTACAGGGGTTTCCATCAACAGCAGTTGGTAGTAGTATATTATGGCAATTGCGGAGACGTATACCATGGTATGACAGTTGCCCGAAAAAAAAAATCGCAAATATTTAAAAAATTTTTTTTATATTTAAAAAATTTTTTAAAAATTTTATTTTTAAAAAAAATTTTTTTTTTTATTTTTTTTTATTTTTTTTTTTTTTTATATTTTATTTTTTATTTTTTTATTTTTTATTTTTAATTTATTTAATTTTTTTTTTTTTTTATTATTATTTATTTTTTTTATTTTATTTTTTTATTTATTTTATTTTTATTTTTATTTTTTTATTTTTATATAGATTTTTTTTTTTCCCTTATTTTTTTTTTAAATAAAATTTTTATTTATTTTTTAAAAGGTCTTTTAAAAATTTTTTTTTAAAATTTTTTTTTTTAATTGAAATATTATTTTTATAAATATAATTTTATTTTTTAAAAAAAAATATTTTTTTTTTTATATTAAATTTTTTTTTTTAAATTTTTAAAAAATTTGTTTTTTTTTTTTAAAAAAAAAAAAATTTTTTTTAAAAAGATTTTTTTTTTAAATTTTTTGAAATTTTTTAAAAAAAAAAAAAAAAAAAAAAAAAAAAAAAAAAAAAAAAAAAAAAAAAAAAAAAAAAAAAAAAAAAAAAAAAAAAAAAAAAATTAATATATCAGTTGCTCACTATGTCAATTTGTTGTAGGTCAGTCGAGGCTTTCCCTTATTTATTTATTTATTTATTTATTTATTTATTTATTTTATTATTTATTTATTTATTTATTTATTTATTTATTTATTTATTTATTTATTTATTATTTATTTATTTATTTTTTTATTTATTTATTTATTTATTTAAATTATTTATTTATTTATTATTTATTTATTCAAAGTAATATGCAGTTGTTTTCGGATCGTGTCTGATAATCACTATAGCCATGTTTGCCTCCATGCATTCAAATTATTTCACCAAGTAACATATTTTTCATTCTAGTGTGGTTGTAAATGGCTGCTTCAATATTTGGTTGCTTCCGACAATTGTATTTATGAGAGTTGCTAATGTGAATATGTCATCTTGTAGACAGTATAGACCGATATAAGTTTGCATGGTGCTGTAATGATGTGGAAAACTGATTCTTATACCAGTGGCAGTAAAATCATGATATGGACTGTAATGTCTTGGTAAATGAATATAGATATACCTGTTTATCTTCTTTATGTTACATACAATGTTTATACATACCAATCATATATTATTGTGAGGAGCCAGGTGTAGGCTTACTTACGCACCTTGGTGGAAGGCTTCTTCTTCTTCTTCTCAAAGTTCCTACAACTGCTCAGCAACACCACACATCCCCCTTATGGGCATAATTAAAGAGTATCTTAATATAATTATGTTGAAGTCTGAACCATATTTTAACATAATCAAAGAGTAAATTAATATAATTATTTTGAAACCTACATACTAAAGAAAACAATCATAAGTTGTATTATCATAATCATGATTGATCTAGAGATTGTCTATAGGTTAAGTCTACTAGGCGGTACTACTCGTCAGCCTCTCTTTGTGATATACATTTGGTTGTTGATCGGATCTGGTTCAACGACGGGTAAATTCTGCTCTCCGCTCGGTTGGTGTTCGGTCGACCGTCGTGGTGTAAGCTGTTCTGCTGTCCGGATGTTCTCTTCTTCCTCCGCCAGGTTTTCCATTTCATTTGGCAGTTCCCGGTCAGGAATTAGGTGTCTGCGGTTTCTTTGCAAATTCCCTTGATGAGTAGAGAATTTGTACGATCTAGGTTCTTCGCATCTACCCGATACGGTCCCGTAACGGCCCATGTCTGTCAGCCAGACTGGCGTACTTGTCTTGATGGACTTCAGAGATGATGTACGGTGACGTTGATCGTAATTTCTTTTCTGGTATTCTTTAAGGCTTCTTTCCTTGTGTCGTAGTGACTCCCAATCAATTGTTTTTGGATGTAGTGTCTCGGGAAACACCGGTAGGGTTGTTCGTAGTCTTCTTCCAATAAGTAGTTCTGCTGGACTGTTTCCGTTCTCCAAGGAAGTAGTACGATAAGACAATAGTCCCAAGGTGGGGTCTTTTGACTTCTTGAGTATGGATTTCACCGTCTTCACCGTGCGCTCGGCCATTCCATTGCTTTGAGGGAATCCGGGACTGCTAGTGGTGTGTGTGAACTCATAGGCTCGTGAAAACTCTTTGAACTGGACTGATTTGAACTGTGTACCGTTGTCTGACACAACTTCTTCTGGAATACCAATCCGTCCAAATACTATCTTTAGTTCTTTGACGAATGAAAACTGGGTAGTACTGGAAAAAAGGATTGATTCTGAGTATCTGGGAAAATAGTCCACAATGATGAGATAATGGTGATTTTAAACCTGGCACAGGTCCATTGCTATCTTTGCCAGGGCTTCAGGAAAGAAGGAGGACATTAAGGGTTCTGGTGGTTCTGTTGGTGTTCCACACATTCACGGCAATTTTCTCCCACATCTTGAACGTGTTGTGAAATGCGTGGCCACCAGAGTGATGCTCTTGCTCGCTCCTTGCACTTGTTAATTTTCCCAGGGGCCCTATATGTATTCTCCTCAGCATGTCTTGATACATAGATTTCGGGACAACCAATCTATCTCGGTATAGCAGTGTCCCCTCTGTGTATAGAAGGTTACTCCGTTCCTTATAGTACGGAAGAAGTTCTGGATCAACCATTTTTTTTTTTAGGCCATTTAGCTTGTGGTGTTTTGTGTTACATTTTTCAATACCGGGTCCCGTTGTTGTTCCCCTCTCTGATTGCAGTTAAACGCTGAACAGAGCAGGACTATAAGACAACACCTGTTCCACGTATGCTCTTACCTCTTCTTCCATGGCGATATCTTGGTTTGTAGATTTTTTCCCACTGGAGCTCTTGACAAAGCGTCCGCACTGTAAAGTAGCTTACCAGGAACATGGATATGGTGAAATCATACAGCATCAGTTTTCATTCGGAGCCTTAATAAACGAGGAGATAGCTCGTTCTTAGGCTTTCTTCCCAGAATGGTATCAGAGGAAGATGGTCCGTCTGGGTATGGAATGATTTTACCAAGCAAGTATTGGTCGAACCTGTAGCATGCCCCATGATTGCCAAAGGGCCTCTTTCTCGAGGGATGCATACCTCGTCTCTGCATCGCTCAGCGACCTCGACGCGTACGCGACCGGCCTCCAAATGTCCTTTGAGACTTCTTGTTCCAGGATGGCCCCTAGGCCATACGAGGATGCGTCTGTTGTGAGTCGAGTGTTCTTGTTGACGTCATAGAAAACAAGAGTGGGTGCTGAAACAGGCTTTTGTTTGATTTGTTCAAATGCTGAAGTTTGAGCTTGCTCCCAAATAAACGGGGGTGTCCTTTACGAGTAGGTCCCGTATTGGTTTTGTCCTTTTCCCGCCAAGTCAGGCAGGAACTTTGGGACTTGGTTTGCTAGACCTAAAAGTTCCCTTACCTCTGAGCCCGTCTTTTGGAGCTGGCATCTCAGTTATCGTTTTTTATTTTCTCGGGGTCAACATGATACCTTCTTCTCCGACTATGTGGCCTAAGAATTTTTAGTGAAGGCCACAGAGAAGAGTCCATTTTGGCGAGTTCAAAGTGACACCTCGATCATGCATTCTCTGGAGAACCTTACGTAGGCGCATGTCGTGTTCCCTTTGATCCTTACCGTAGACGAGTATGTCGTCTGTTACACATTACAACACCTTCAAGACCTTCCAGAATCTGGGACATCATGCTCTGGGAAGACTTCTGGAGCACTTGCAATGCCAAAGAGCAATCGATTGAAGCAATAGCGCCCCCAGGGTGTCCCGGAAAGTTGTAAGTTTTGCCGACTCCGATCTAAAAGAATTTGCCAAAAAACTACGATTATTTTTGTAAAATACCTTCGGGTCTCCCTGGATTCCGCCAGCGCTGATCTACTGCAGTCATGATCGTAGTTCTCGTATGATGCTTTTGTTTATCTGGTCAAGTCGACACAGATCCCAACTCCAGTTGGTTTCCCCCACGACGACCATGCCAGCACACCATTCGGTCGGTTCTTCAATCTTCGGATGACATTCCCTTGTTTATCTTCTCAAGCTGAAGTTTAACCTTGTCCATAAGAGGAATTGGTTACCCTGCGTGGAGTGTTGATTTCAAATGGTTTTGGCCTCTTTAGGCGAATTGTGTGTAAATCCCGGTAACTTCCCGAGTCCATGGGGTATTTCCGGAAATTCTTCCTTCCATGTTGGCTGCAGTTACCTCGTGGATTCTTGAAACTGTAAGAACTCCTAACGCAATTATTGCTGGTCTTCGAGTAGGGATTGTCCAAGTCCTCACCACAAATACCTCTTGTTGTGAAGTCTTGCTTGCGACTGCTAGTGTGCACTTGAATTGTCCGAGGGTGTTCTCAGTACTCTACCCGGTCCATACAATTTCTTAGTTGGTGCTTGTAGTTTAGGTCTTCCCTTTAATTTTCTTGAAGTGTCTTTCTGCAATCACGGTTTCATCAGCGCCACTGTCTGTTTTAAAATTGATAGAACACTTGTGGTTAACAATCACATCAAATTGCCATGGCTTTTCCGACTTTAAGTTTTAGGCCCACTGAATCAATGTATATTTCTTCCAACTGCTGTGTGACTTCACCAACTTTCTTTGTGTAACAGCGTTTACCAAAGTGACCTTTTTTACGACATTTTTAGCACTCTGTATCTTTAGCAGGGCATTCGTCGAGTGTATGGTAGGGTTGCCTACCCCAGAGTGTGCAACTTGTGTTTTTGCCTTCATTTGATTTTCCCTTATTTTTTCCGGTTTATTTTTCCATTGAGTTTGGTTTCTTTACTTTTGCTTTGCTTGACATAGTCAACCTGCTGCGAACTTCCTGGGGGGAATCTCTTTTTGCTGACTTTTCAGTGGCTCTCTGTTGCGAACTCGGCTTTTGACAATGTTCAAGGTTTAGATCAGGATCCTCTTAGAGTCTTTCCCACATGTTACCATCTAGGATTCCTTTATTTTCCCGTAAAATTTCTTCTTCCAGGATTTGGTTTCACATCCATGTTTGTTGTGTTTTTTGAAAGCAAACAACAGTTTCCCCTTTCCAACTGATTTCTTTTTATGAAATTTTGCTCTTTCATTAAATTAGGTTTTTTCTTTTTGACAAAGTGAAGTATCGAATTTTCCTTTGACAATTTCGTACTTACTTTCGTCCTCTTCCGAAGTCTGAATGACTCAAAGATATCTTTGGCATCATCCCCCATAGTATACACTAGGTGGCTTACTTGTTCATCTTATGATCTTTTTTTAATGCCAGAAGATTTCTAACCTTTCATATCTGCGTACCATTTCGTCTACTCAGAACCATTTGAGTAGTCAAAGTTCTCTGGTGGGGGTATTTAGAAATAACTATATCGTCCAGAATTTACTGGACCTAGACTTTCCACCTCCTCTGTGTCTGACATTGTTGGGTCTCACTTTTGTGGTTCTCCCTAGTCAGCACGATTTCGTGAGTCGAGTTTGATATCTTCCTTCTAGAGCTCTTTGGCTTCCCGGCGCTACTAGTGTGACTCACTTTTGTGGTTTTCCCTAGTGAGTACGAGTTTGTGCGTCGAGTGTGATATCTTCCTTCTAAGCTATTTGGCTTCTCGGCGTCACTTGCGGGACACACTGATTTTGCTGTTTTGCGCATTCATCCCACCCGCTACCACCATGTAATGTCTTGGTAAATGAATATAGATGTTATATATACCTGTTTATTATCTTCTTTAGGTTACATACAATGTTTATCCATACCAATCATATAGTATTGTGAGGAGCCAAGTGTAGGCTTACTTACGCACCTTGGTGGACGTCTTATTCTTTTTTCTCACAGTTCCTACAACTGCTCAGCAACACCACACATGGGACTGTCTTAATAAATTTTTTCAATAAAGTTATCTAAATTTGTTACATTTGAACGTTATAATTTTGTTAACATGTTTCGTGGGAAACCTGCCCAGGGTTGCAATGCCTGGCTCTCTCAGGTGTCTAACTAGATATTTGGAAAGGACATTTGTGAAGGGATCCATGATCAATCACTTGCATTCGTATAAACGAGCTAGGAAACAGTCTAGAAATGTTTTCAGTCAGGATTGCCGGTCTCGTCGGAATTTTAAACCTGACCTCCCGAATCAGAGTCGCGCAGAACCAACACTGACGTAACAATTTGAACATTACATTGTGAAGAGGATATAGGACTACATTTAAAGGTAAATTATTCCTGTTTGCTTGGCTGAATAACACCACAGCTGTTGTCATGGAAGCAAAAATTAACAGCTCTGCAATCGCAATTTTCTAGAAATTATTAAAACTAGAAAACGCTTAAGTCCCGTCGCGTTGATGGATGAGCTTTTTTGTAAGTTTTTAGTTTTCGTGGGATCTCTTTACTCATCAAGTGCTTTTTGAACGCATTGTAGGTGAGTGTTGTCAAGTTTCTGTTGTTACTTGTTAATTGTTATTAAATACCTCAAAAAACTTAATTTAAAACCTTTATTTATATGGTTTCTGGTTAATGTTTTTAACTTTTTCTTTCAAATAGCAATACATCACTATAACCATAATGTCCATGTAAAATATGAACATTCTAGCCCCACCCGTTTGGTCAGAATGGGCCCAAATGTCACGAACATTTATAAAAAAAAATCGAAAAAAATCGCAAAAGTACGATATTCATGAGAAATATTTCTTCGATTGTACCCAAACCGTGCACGTCTAAGTTTACAGATTTCGAAGGTCCCCTCAAAATTTCATCAAGATCGCATATACCGTTTGCCCGGAATCGTGCGAACAAACAGGCAGAAAAACAAACAAAAAAAAAAAAAACATAAAAACATTGGAGCTAATTTTTTTGAGGGGTCAGTGAAATTGAAGTTTTCGCTTCGCTCGCTACGCTCGCTACGCTTATCCAATAATTTTTATTTTGCGATTTCGGATTTTGTTAAAAAGTACTGACTTTGCCATTAAAAATTAATCCGCCAAAATTGATAACAAATAAGGACTTACGTTTTACCTGTTTTTCAATTTAATTAAAAGAGGTAATAAAGGTACTGAATCAATGCTTTCCTAAGATCAACAAGACAGCTCCAACCTCACCATTACGTTTATCAATCCCTTTATAGATAAAATCTGTAAATGCTAGAAGGGCACTTTGCGTTGACCTACCTTTCCTGAAACCATGCTGGTTTGCACTTAAACCTTCAGATGCATCCACTTCATGTAATAACCTCTTGTAAAGTATTTTCAATAATTTTCCCTACAATTGGAAGAGTTGATATAGGTCGATAAGAATTCCTATCACTCTTTTTACCTCTTTTTTACCTTATAATAGGCGTTACCCTTGCCAATTTCAGCTGTGTTGGGAAATCACCTACAAGAAAGAAATGGGAAATTATATACGCTAATAATCCGACTATTGATGCGCATTTGGAATCTCTTGATTGTTGCGGAGCTTCTAATTTTAAGGCGTTTAATTTGCTGAAATGACTTCTTCATTAGTTACCTTTGCGGGAGATCCTCTGCTTCTCTTCTATTTAAATCTTTAACTTACCAATTTCACTGCAAAAATCTACATCGTTCACAACAAAACTTTTCTGTAACAACAGCAAATGTCAGGATTAGATGTGTAGGATACCCCATTCTCTGTCAATGAGGCTATGCTACATTCTTTTTCTCTTTGTTACCTGTCAACTTATTATAAACAGACCATAAAGATTTTGAAGAAATATAATTATCAAAAGAAGACTTAAAATGCTCACTCTTAGAAAAACGAATCTGATGATTTACCTTATTTCTAACTTTCTTGTATTCCTCCCACGTTGACTACCTTGCGCAAGTGGTTTCTCCTATGCATGGATTTCCTAATCTCTGCTGTTAACCATGGGGCTGGCTTACCTTTAACTCTTAATTTCAAGGGGTGTGCATGCTCATTTAGTGGTTCCACGACTACTTTAACAAACATTTCTAATTTATCATCTGCACTTACCGCCATACCAATTTGGTCAATGGGACCACTTAAGATATCTTCATCTACATGCTTCCAATCAACATTCTACCCTAGTAACAGACATTATCAATTGTACCAATCCATGTGATCTAGTGAGAATTTTGAAATTATTTACTGGTAATTTCATCTACTCAAATCAATGTTGAAATCACCTAGAAAAAACAATTCATAAGCTTCCAATTCTAAATTAGTTACTAAACTATCAAAACAATCTGAAAATTCTTCTAACTTTACGTGTGGAGCTTTATAAAGTGCTGTAAAAATCATTGGCTTTACATTTGGAAGCCAGAATTAAACTGACTGCAACTCAACATCCATCGGAAATTTAACTTTACACTCAACTACAATTGACATGAACTTCTCAGCAATATAAACAACTAACCCTCCCCCTACCCTTTCACGATCAAATCTTAGCATTTTATAATTGTCAACAGAAATAAAACCGTCTGGAACAGACTCATCTAGATATGTTTCACAGCAAGCAAATATATCAAAATTATACGCGTCAAGAATAACCCTCAACTGATCTATATACTTATCCAACTTACGTATATTAAGATGTCCAAGCTTCATTCCTTTTGGCAAAACAGCTAAACCTGTAGCAACATCATCATTTATATTTTGAGGCTCTTTATCGACATCATGATTAAAAAGATTTGTCATGTAAATTTCATGTACACTTAGAGGTGGAAGTAAACAATTTATACAATACCATCTCGGCGAAACTCTTCTTGTTCGATTCTTCAGTTCATAGACATTTTGAACACCACATTTAAGGCACTTGCTGCTATTATAACTGTCTATGCACTTATTACATTCCCATCGTCCAAGTATTGAATCGTATGCCTCATTGCTCATATTTAAACATACCCGATGGAAAAAATCGTTGGCCAGCACTGTTGGCTTTTATTTTTATAGTTCTTTTTCAAATTACATACGGTACAACGTTTAACCAATGGTTTATTCATTATGAATGAAAGAAATTGTAATGCTATAATCGAAAGAATATAAATCAAATTCCCTAGGCCTAATTCTGCTGTCAGAAAAGTAAACAATAATATTTTGAAGTTTGTTTTTAACAAACGAACGTTCCAATTGATTTTTTGACAGAAAATCAAAAATCAAATCCGTTTTTAAATATTTACTTCATAAAAAAACTTTGATACAAAATTGGCTTCAGGCTATTCCAGAGCACTCTTACCGATATTTTGAAAGTCAACGGAAAACGGCTAAAAGTTGGTTGAATGAAAGATGAACTAGAATAAAAAAGAAAAAAAATAACTTTTTTTGGACGGGACAAAAGCTCTATTTGGACATTATAAAATGCAAATTTTGGGTCATTACGGACATGAATGTTGAAGATGCAACATTTAATTTTTAGCTATGATTTTTTTTTATTGCTTCAACACACCTTTGCCTCTGGACTGAGTTTAAGGGAAAAGAATTTTCTGAAATAATGTTCGATGTACGATTTTTTTTGTCACATGGTACAAAAAAGAGTTTTGAACCGGAACACGAAAAAAATCGTTCATCAAAAGTTATTTCATAAAATAGTTTCCCTTGTACTCAGTCCAGAGACAAAGTTGTGTTGAAGCAATAGAAAAAAAATCATAGCTAAAAATTAAATATTGCATCTAAAACATTCATTTCCGTAATGACCCAAAATTTGCATATAATGGCCAAAATAGAGCTTTTGTCCCGTCCAAAAAAAAAAAAAAATTCCCCTTTTTTATTCAAGTTCATCTTTCATCCAACCAACTTTTAGCCATTTTCCGTTGACTTTCAAAATATCGGTAAGAGTGCTCTGGAATAGCCTTCACAATGATACTTCAAAATATGGGAAGGAAAAATTTTCTCGTTTCCAAATCCAAATTGTTTATCGCCGTCCCGGCCAAAGTATGATAGTCGGCCCGGAACCCTTCGCGTCGCTTGTACCCGTAATTATTTCTAAAGCGTAGGAACCGTCGACGTTTGGGTGCGTATCATACTTTGGGCGCGGCAACCGTGAGTACAAAAACTGTCAAAAACGACGTTTTTCGCGATTTTTGACTTTTTGACCCGGAAGCAAATTTTTGTCGGGTCGCGGGTATTTTTTTTCGAAAATGTCGATCTTTTCTCGTGGAGGAGCGTCCAAAATGTACGCGTTTATCACGCTCCTTGGCGGAGAAAACGTCTTGCGTGGAAAAACTCGATTTCCGCCGCCAGTCCAGAGTTAACGTAGTATTAATAGTTAGATTTTAATGTCATCGAACTCAAAAGTGACTAAATAAATATGATCATTTAATGAGTATTCAAGCCTAAAGCTTGTCGTCAAGGTACACAATGATGAAAACGCTAACACAAATCTAAATATGTTTAAATTCCTATAAAGATATTAAAAAATTAAATGTATTTGCTCACCACACACACTGAACTCTAAATAACCTTATTGTAGCAAATCACTATCTGTAAACCTTTGAATGCTATCAAATCCAGATTAAACACAGGAGTGACTTTCAGGATGACATATTAGTAAGAATACCACAGCCACCTGTGAATACCACAGCCACCTGTGCCACCTGTGCCTAAGCCAATAGCTCATCAGTGGGTCACATTGTTAATGTTGTAAACAAATAACATCAAATTCGTAGCGTATGACTTAATGCAATCAAAAAAAATAAAACAAAATCAAAAACATTGTAACTTTTAAATGAATATACGGTACACATAGGTGAACAGTAACAAAATTTAAATTCAACAATCCTTTACATTAACATACATGAAGAGATTAATAATAAAAATAATAATAATAATAATAATAATAATAATAATAATAATAATAATAATAATAATAATAATAATAAATGTTAGGGCTTGTGTTTTGTAAGTAACTTAGTAATTTTATAATAAAACTGTTTATTGAGAATCAGTGTTACATGATTCTAAAGTAACCCGCATTTCCATTCAACTCCTTCTACATAACAGTCAGGCAAGAAGTTTCCACAAAAGGTGTTAGAAATCAATTGGTTGATTTGATTGATTATTGATCTACAAATCAATTAAGTGAATTCGCGACACAACAACTGGTTATTATTATTATTATTATTATTATTATAATTATTATTATTATTATTATTGATTCATAGCAGTTGTCGAAAAAGTTTGCCCCGACTGGGTTCGAACCCAGTCGGGGCAAACTTTTTCGACAATTACTGCTATGAATCAATAACTATGTCCTTAAAGCGGGTTTATGCATTAAAACCATATATTAATAATTATAATAATAATAATAATAATAATAATAATAATAATAATAATAATAATAATAATAATAATAATAATAATAATGATAATAATAAAAAAAATAATAATAATAACCCCAACATTGTTGGGGTTACAAGCTAGTCAAGTTCGAGATAAGTTGCTGGTTAAATTTCTATTGCCGCTGAAATACAAGCATTCCATCTCAAATTTCGACATCATCTTGATCTACTAGTGACGTACTACAAGTGAAGGGAAGTATTAGTTTTTAGTATTTATACCATTATTTTGTAGTTTTATATCGTTGTCTAGACCTAGGCTGTAAATAACATTGAAACAGTTGAATTTTGTTAATTTTTGACAGTTAGTGGTAGTCATATATTCATTTAGAGGCATTATTTGTAACTTCAGCAAGGTAATATATCTAAAATAGTATACTATTTAGCATTTTACGTAAGCACCGTTAATTATTTTGCAGAATCGAGAAGATTGAAGTCTTCTTAATTCGTTAAATAAGAAAAGATTTATCAAAACGAAAAGGCAAGGAGGTTGAGAAGCAAAGACCTCATCACCACCCTGAAATTGATGAATCATTGAGAAACGTGTTTTTAATTCTTTTTAAGTGCATTGACTTTATAAACAATAACAAATAATATGTGACTTAGACAGATAGTAGAATAATTTATCTAGAACAAGGAAAGTAGGGAATAACAGACAATGGACGTTTCTGCGGTGAATTCACTTCAGACCACCAAAGCTGGAAAAATGAGGCAGCGCATCAAATGGACAGAAGATATGAACATGTGTGTGATGCGTAGCTTTTATAGGGTAACGTTATTAGAGACTGTTTTAATAGGTTATCGACAAGAGCTCCATAGAGAGTTTATACGTGAATATCCATTGTTAGAAGTAAGTGCGCAGAGAATAGCCGACCAAAGAAGAATTATAGTTAAAAATAAAATGTTACCAGTAAACATATTAACTAGAATAAGACGCGAAGTGAAAGACGAACTACAAGCACATCAAGATGATAACGGCGCTACATCGACAGAGGACAGCGAAGAAGAAGACCAGTTGATATCAGAACTACTAGAACTTCCAGAATTACCTGGTATGCCATACCTGCTACAACTTCCAGATCTACCAGTTATACCAGAAATTCCAGACCAACCAGAACGTCCAGACATACCAGAACGTCCAGACCTACTAGAACGTCCGGACCTACCAGAACAACCAGACCTACCAGAATGTCCAGAACCACTAGAAATGCCAAACCATTCAAGAAGATCAAGACACCCAGAACGACTAGACGATCAAACACAAGAGGTAGATATGAATAACGCATTAGAAAATACACCTGACAGTATCCATCTAAAGAACATCCTAGCTTTAGCATTTGCAACAGCCATGTCAGAGTTTGCGCACGTAGAACCAAACAAAAGACCATACATACCTAAACCCAAGCATTCAAAGGAAATGAAGACAGCGGTACACATAATGAACACACATATTTTATCAGCATACACACAAGACGGACTATCATTTGCAGACGTTCATGCGGCAATTTACTGTGCAGCTGTAGCAGTGATTAGATACTTGGGCTTAAAGGTAAAATCTGCTACCTCTTCAAAGACAAAACAAGAGAAGAAAATTCCGAAATGGGAACAGCGACTAATTGGGAGAATCGATGAGTTTAGGAAAGATATCGGTAGATTGGAACAATTGCGAATGGGTAATCGATCTAAAAATGTGGTACTCTACTGCCAAAATATATTTGAAAGGATCAAGGTTCACACAAAACATGAAACACTGAACAAATTCATTCACGAATATTTGGATACACTTAAACAAAAAGTAAGTGCTCTTGCTAAGAGATTAAAAAGATATAGAGAATGTAGCATTACAAAAGAACAAAACCGAATGTTCAAAGAAAAGGAAAAACAGTTTTACCAAAAACTATCTAGTACCGAAGAAATAACAGGAAATGGAACACCAACTAAGAAGGAGATAGAAGAGTTTTGGGCAGGAATATGGGGTAACCCGGTAGCACACAACCAGGATGCACAATGGATTCAAGACGAAAGAGCTAGGATGAACGATGTTAATGAGATGAGATTCGAAGGTATAACTGTTGATGAATTAAAGTCGACAATCAGTGCTACACATAGCTTAAAAGTACCAGGTAATGATAATATTCAAAATTTTTGGTATAAGAAATTCAATACTACTCACAATCAAATTAGAAAATGTCTCAACGAGTTTATAAATGGAGTTAAAGAAATACCCGAATTCTTTACTGAAGGAGTAACCTTTCTCAAACCGAAAGATAATGACACGAAGAACCCAAGTAAATATCGGCCAATTACATGTCTACCAACTATATATAAAATATTGACTTCATGGTATATAAGCATTGCGAAGAATACAATATCATGGCCGAGGAACAAAAAGGATGCTGTAAGAACTCGCAGGGATGTAAAGAACAACTCATTATCGACTCTACTGTAATGAACCAGGCACACAATAAGAAAAGGAATATTCACGTAAACTACATTGACTACAAGAAATCTTATGACTCAACACCACACACATGGCTTATTCAGATTTTACAAATATATAAAATCAACCCAGTAATTGTAAACTTTTTGAAGACAGTAACGAAGACATGGAGAACAACACTAAAACTAAGTATGAAAATCCAGCAGATAACTACAGATCCAATCCAAATTAAACGTGGCATTTTCCAAGGTGACTCATTTAGCGCATTATGGTTTTGTCTGTCATTAAACCCACTGTCGCATATGCTTAACGAATCAACATACGGATTTAAAATTAAGGACAATAATATGGTATGTCACACAATTTCTCACCTATTCTTCATGGATGATCTAAAGCTATATGCATCAAATTTTGTTCAACTAAACAGTTTAATCAATACTACATTTGAATTTAGTCAAGATAAACAAGATCACAGCAATAAATACATATGCTATACCAGTACTGACATATTCATTCGGAATCATTAAATGGACGCAGACAGACATCCACGCGTTGGAAATATTAACTCGTACTTCACTCACCAAACACAGAATACATCATCATAAATCAGCAATAAAGAGATTGACACTTCCAAGAGAAAAAGGAGGACGGGGCCTAATTGATCTGAACAACTTATATTATAAACAAATAGACATTTTAAGAAAATACTTTTTTACAAAGAGTAACCAATCCACACTACATAGGGCTGTGGTGCTAGCTGACAAATCATTAACTCCACTCAATCTAGCAAAGAAAAATGTTAATCTACAAGGGAACCTCATAACTGAGGCTGCAAAAGAGTAACGTCTCTCAGAAAAGACCCTACACAAGAGACATTATGATCAACTACACAAAGATCACGTAGATATTAAAGCATCAAATAGGTGGTTAAACAACGGGGAACTATTTGGAGAAACAGAAGGTTTTATGATGGCTATTCAAGACAGAGTGATTGCGACGAACAATAATAAAAAATACAAAATTCAAGATGCGACAGTAAATGATCAATGTAGAAAATGTAGTGCAAGGGGTGAAACAATCGAACACATCATATCCGGGTGCAAGTCACTATGTCAAACAGATTACCTCTACAGACATAACCAAGTAGCTAACATTATTCATCAAAAACTAGCAATCAAGTACAACCTCATTGACACACACACACCTTACTACAAATACAAACCAGAGAAAGTACTAGATAGTAAAGATTACAAATTATATTACGACCGCACAGTTATAACAGACCAAACGATACATCACAACAGACCGGATTTAATAATAATTGACAAGAAGAAACAAGAAACTACCCTTGTTGACGTTGCTATCCCAATGTGCTATAACGTCGAGACCACGTGGCAGAAAAAAATTGACAAGTATAGTGAACTTGCAATTGAGATCAAGAAAATGTGGAAACAGAAAAAGGTAAATACAATCCCATTCATTATCTCAGCCAACGGCATCATACCGAAGAAGCTACATGAAAGCATTAAACAACTAGATCTTCAACCCAATGTATACATCGTGACTCAAAAGGCAGTAATACTCAACACGTGTAGAATAGTTCGTAAATTTCTAAACTAAGAATGATACTTCGAGATTCCGAGACAGCTTCCATCCCGACATGGTTTTCGTGGTTTCCCATAGTCCGAAGAGAAAATGCTAGGATGGCGACGAGAAATCGGCCACGACCGTACACAGCAGAAAGAAAACATCATCTACAAACAATATTACAATTTATAAATGACTTATTTTAGTTAGTGTTAACACAAAGTAATAATGTATGTAATAGGTACACATGGATGTACTTGACGTAAGTCCGTACAACATGTTAGCTCCGGTTTTAACCGAGTTTGTATGAAGTGCATCCAATAAAATAATAATAATAATAATAATAATAATAATAATAATAATAATAATAATATAATAATAATAATAACAATAATAATAATAATATATAATAATAATAATATATAATAACAATAATAATAGTAATAATAATAATAATAATTTTTTTTTTTTTTTTTTTTTATTTATTGAAGCAAGAAAACTAATTTGGAACAATATTCACATACATTTCCTCCCACTAAGCCAAATGGCTCATCAGTGGGTCACATAATTATTAATGTTAACACATCTCATTCGTAGCGTAAGGCTTAATACAATAAAATCAAAATCAAAAACATTCAAGCTATTAAATGAATATATGGTGCTTTCATAGGTAATCAATTACAAAACATAAATACTACAACCCTTTACAAAAACAAACAACAATAGATTATACAGGAATTACTAATTATAAATTAATGATATCTTTACCTACCACACAGATTCGTTTTCAACAACATAAATATCTAGAAAATGGACTGAAAATGACTTAAATTGAGCATGAAGGAAGGTTGTTCAGGTAGTGCAATTTTACTCTATTCTTTATTAATGAAATTTTGTCCAATGATAATATTTCAGCCGGCAATGAATTAAAAACTTTAGGTATAAGATAATGTAAACAACGCTCACCATGTTTGTTTTCGGGCATTGGAACAACGAATTTTCCTTTACTAACAAGTCTCGTTCCCTTATTATGTAAATATGGTTTTTTTATGTTCATTATTAAAATAATACTTTAAAACCAACCGATAATTAAACATGGCTTTTAACGGCAGTATAGAGCAATTCACAAAAACGTCATCTTTTTCTTTGATGCTATTGCTAATACTTTTAGGGCAAACTATTTTTAATAATGTATTTTGAATTTGATTCATCGTGTTTATTATATGAAAAGACGCGCTTCCCCATGAGAGCAACGCATACGACATAATAGATTCAGCTAATGCAATATAAACTAATCTTAGCATATCATCAGACAATACAGGCTTTAGTTTATACAATTGATATGCACACGAGCGGAGTTTCGAACAAATGTAGTCCACGTGTGGCTTCCACGAAAACTCACGATCAATGAATACACCCAAATACATATGGTATGCCACAGATTCAATTTGTTGTACGCATTCACAGGCGGTGTCGGTACTGTAGTTCAAATTATGTATACACTTTGCCTCATGAAATATTAATTGAACGTCATCATTTCTACTTGAATTTAAAGGCATGCATATGTGAACAATTTTGGTTTTTTCAACGTTGATTACTAGTTCCCGATCATGAGTCCAGCACTGTAGACTCCTAAAATCAGTGTTCATATTTTGTGTTGCGACGCTCAAGTTCCTATGTATTGCTAGTAGTACAAGGTCGTCAGCATACATCATTAGTAAACACTTAACTAGATATTTATTAATGACGTTCACGTATATAATATAAAATTGCGGTCCTAATATGGATCCTTGCGGTACACCAGTAAGTACATTTTTTGTTTTACTGTAAGTGTTCCCTATTTTTACCATATACGTTCTATTTTCTAGGTAACTGCGGAACCAATTTAGAACTGTACCTCGTATGCCAATGACCTCTAAGCATTCCAAAAGTTTACTATGATTTATAGTGTCAAATGCTTTGGAGAAGTCGACAAAAGTTGCAACTATATGCAAATTGTTATTTAAGCTGTTATATAATATGTTATATAATAATAATAATAATAATAATAATAATAATAATAATAATAATAATAATAATAATAATAATAATAATAATAATAATAAATAATAATAATAATTAACACAATTAACTGGTCGGGACATTTCGCCGCGTCGATTCTGCTTTTATTGCGTTTGACGTTTCAGCCCAACTGTGTGGGCTATCCTCAGAAAACAAGAAATAAAATTAAAAACTTACAAAAATATAAGCCAAGACAAGGCTTCCCATAGAAAAACAAAATAACAACAACAAAACAAACAGTTACCATGATCAGGCTCCGCCTTCTATAAAATTGCATTACATTCTAATAAAGTCTTTTGCACAACCAGATCAACCTCACATTTGATAATTTCTGGTGCGTATCCGATCACTCCGTCGAACTCCACTTTCTTGGGGCTGATCCATTTCCGGGACAGGGAGGACGAGAAGGCCTGCATTCGAAACCGGGAGTAAGATCTCGGGGATAATGCGTTTATTTACGATACGGCCAGCGTTGGAGTTGTCTTGAATCAGTTTTACTATGGGCGCCCACGACCCGCTCAGCTTAAACCCAACATCACCATTAAAATTGTTTTGGTGTTTAGCTATTTCAATGGACTCTCTAACCAATCTTGGCAGTACCGAGGCTCTTTGCAAACTATTGTGGCACTGTCAAACAGAATTTCATGTCTTGGATTATTAGCATTTTCACAAGCATGTTTAGCAACCGCGACTGTTCTTCTCGAGCATGCCTACAATGCGCTTTATGTTCTTTCAATCTTGTTCCTACTGTCCTGCATGTTTAGCCTATATAAACCAATCCACACTTGCAAAGGAATTTGGTAAACACCACTCTCTTGCAGTGGAATTATATCCTTGACTGGAGAAAACATAATTCAACATTGTCTCGAATCCACGTTCTTTGTTTTTGAAGGAAAAGTGTATCAACAAACTGAAGGGACTCCAATGGGCAGTCCTTTATCTCCAGTAGTAGCCAATCTCTTTTTGGATCATTTCGAGTCCAAAGCACTGGACTCGGCCACACTTAAGCCAAAGATTTGGTTGCGATATATGGATGACATCTATGCAGTTTGGCCACATGGTAGGGAAACACTTAATGCATTTTTGGTTTATTTGAATAGCATCCATCCAAGCATTCAGTTCACTATGGAATTAGAGACAAATGGCCAACTAGCTTTTCTGGATATTCTTGTCACGAGGGGAAATATTCCTGGCCACTCAGTTTATTCGTAAACCCACTCATACCAACTTGTACCTGCATGAGACATCCCATCACCACCCTCCACAGAAACAGTCTGTTATTAACACGCTGGTAACCCGCGCTAAACAGACTGTCAGACGAAGCAAGTTTAGGGAGGAAAAGGTGGTTCTCAGAGAAGCATTATTAAACAATGGATACAGTAATGCAACCATCAACAGGGCTTTTAATAGACCACAGAGACCTGCCAACAGTGAGATAGTTGAAGATGAGGCTACCGGTAACATCACGAGAGCTTTCCTGCCTTACGTGAAGTATACGACGGACAGAATTGGTCGCATTTTAGCCAAAAAAGATATAAAAACTATTTATACTCCATGGAAAAAGGTAGCCCATTTGATGAAGCCAGTCAAGGATATAATTCCACTGCAAGAGAGTGGTGTTTACCAAATTCCTTGCAAGTGTGGATTGGTTTATATAGGCCAAACATGCAGGACAGTAGGAACAAGATTGAAAGAACATAAAGCGCATTGTAGGCATGCTCGAGAAGAACAGTCGGCGGTTGCTAAACATGCTTGTGAAAATGCTAATAATCCAAGACATGAAATTCTGTTTGATAGTGCCACAATAGTTTGCAAAGAGCCTCGGTTACTGCCAAGATTGGTTAGAGAGTCCATTGAAATAGCTAAAACACCAAACAATTTTAATGGTGATGTTGAGCGGGTCGTGGCGTGGGCGCCTATAGTAAAACTGATTCAAGACAACTCCAATGCTGGCAGTATCGCAAATAAATGCATTATCCCCGAGATCTTACTCCGGTTTCGAATGCAGGCCTTCTCGTCCTCCCTGTCCCGGAAATGGATCAGCCCCAAGAAAGTGGAGTTCGACGGAGTGATCGGATACGCACCAGAAATATTCTCAAATGTGAGGTTGATCTGGTTGTGCAAAAGACTTTATTAGAATGTAATGCAATTTTATAGAAGGCGGAGCCTGATCATGGTAACTGTTTGTTTTGTTGTTGTTATTTTGTTTTTCTATGGGAAGCCTTGTCTTGGCTTATATTTTTGTAAGTTTTTAATTTTATTTCTTGTTTTCTGAGGATAGCCCACACAGTTGGGCTGAAACGTCAAACGCAATAAAAGCAGAATCGACGCGGCGAAATGTCCGACCAGTTAATTGTGTTAATATTTTACCGGGCCGCGAAAGCAGTATTTTTGAAATAATAATAAAAATAATAATAATAATTGATTCATAGCAGTTGTCGAAAAAGTTTGCCCCGACTGGGGTTCGAACCCACACAACACAACAACAACAGGGGCAAACTTTTTCGACAACTGCTATGAATCAATAACTATGTCCTTAAAGCGGGCTTATGCTTAAAAAATCCTAATATTATTATTATTATTATTATTATTATTATTATTATTATTATTATTATTATTATTATTATTATTATTATTATTATTAGAAGAAGAAGAAGAAGAAGAAGAAGAAGAAGAAGAAGAAGAAGAAGAAGAAGAAGAAGAAGAAAACTTGAATAAAACTGGTAGGCTTATTTAAATGTGGATTGTATAATTATTTCTTTATTTGAATTACTTTACTTTCAAATACATAGCACACTCATTTCACACCCATTTCAACTCCATTCGTTGCTATAGTGACTACTAAAACATATCTAATAACAAAAACATGATGTGAGGCCTCAGCCCACACCATGCATAACAATATTATGCCTTCTAATCTCAAACATACTCCCCCCGTTGATTGGAGATCAAAATACAATGAAATATTACGTCATAAGACATTGAGTAGGGAGAGGAATTAAGTGACGAATTGGTCTCTTCATCACGTTGCGACCCAATCGTATGTTGACAACTCGAACTAGCCCATCAATCCCTGGGCAGATGCTCTCTACGACCCCCAGTTTCCGTTGCAGAGGAGGCAGACGATCATCTCGAACAAGGCACACCATTCCCGGTTGTAGGTTGTTGTGGGAAGTGGACCATTTCTGTCGTTGTCTGGAGTCCGTTTGAGATAGTCCCTTGACCACATTTTCCACAACTGCTGGTGCATATGTTGGACTCGTTGCCAACGTGATAACTAGTTGATTGTCGACGTATGAAGTAAGTCTGGTTCAGGTAGGCTTATTAATGGAGAGCTTATGAGAAAATGACCTGGACTTAAGAATGTTGGATCATTAGGATCGTTTGACAAAACGGTAAGAGGACGGGAATTCATACATGCTTCAATTTGAGAAAGTAGAGTAGCTAATTCTTCAAACGTCAGTGTAGCCGTCCCTACCACACGTTTCAAATGAAATTTCATGGACTTCACTGCAGCTTCCCAGAGACCACCAAAGTGTGGTGTACTGGGCGGAATGAAGTGCCACGTAAATTGTTCTTTAGCAGCATATTCCTTGATCTGATCTTAGAACGATTCGGTAAGGAACAGCCTACGCAACTCTTGAAGCTTACGGTTTGAGCCCACAAAGTTCGTAGCATTGTCACTGTAAATGTGTAGACACTTGCCTCTTCTGGCTGTAAACCTTCTTAACGCTGATATAAAGGCTTCAGTCGTTAAATTACTCACTAGTTCCAATGTACGGCTATTACTGCAAAGCATACAAATATTGCAACATAGCATTTAATTGTAGTTTTGCTGCATACTGATCCAGTCTTTATTGAAAAAGGACCAGCATATCTACTCCTGTGTTCACAAAAGGACGAGATGGTTTGGAACACGGGCTTTAGGTAATTGACCCATCAATTGTTTTGATGTTGATACTTCAGTTTGAAACAAGGTAAACATTTGTGAATGCAATTCTTGATAACTTGTTTTGCTCTGGGATCCAATAATGCTGGCGCATGATGTAGTTAACAATTGCGGACCAGCATGAAGTAGCTTGAGATGTTCAGAATTGATTATCAATTTAGTAAGATCATGATTTGGTGGCAGAAAAAGTGGATGCTTGTTATCGTATGGAAGTTCTGAATTATTTAGTCTCCCACCGACTCGCAGGAACTTTTCATCGTCTAAAAATGGATGAAGATTTAACAGTAAGCTTTTCTTTGAAACTTGACCGTTGTCTTAAAGCTCTTGAATTTCACGAAGGTAACATCTTTTTACACACATTTATGCAAATTTTGAGAGCAGATTGCAGCTCTCAGCAGATAGCACACCTGACTTTCTTGGCATCGAATTCTTACAATTGAAGTTGAATCGCAAACAATACGCAACTACGTGTGTCAGTTTTCGTGAGTGACGAGTATTTGGAAATAATCTCGGTTGTTACAGTATTAGTTACTAACATGGTGTTGACAATTCTACGTTTTTCGGATATGGAATTGTCAGCACTGTTCAATGATGGGACGGATGAGGGCCACGATAGAGTAGGTTGCTGTAGCCAGTCAGGTCCGTGCCACCATATATCAAGTTGTTTAAGTGTTTTAGGATCGGTTCCTCTTGAAATAAGGTCTGCTGGATTGTGTTTTGAAATTACATGTTTCCAATCCTTAACATTAGTATATTCTTGAACTTTGGATACTCTGTTCGCAACAAATGTTTCCAATAGATTTGAAGACGAGGATAACCATGATAGAACAATGGTTGAATCCGTCCAAAGATGTGTGCTGTCAATCTTAAGGTTCAAGATTGGAAGTGTTTTTTGTACCAGTTGCGCTAGTAACAATGCGCCACAAAGCTCTAAACGGGGCAGAGTTACCTTTTTTACAGGTGCTACTCTTGATTTTGAGCACAGTAGATGAATACTTACTTCATTTTGAACATTGACCGACCTGAGATATAAACACGATCCATACGCTCGTTCTGATGCATCTGAGAAACCATGAATCTGTATGTCTATGATTGGTGCTTTGCACACTGAGAAAACTGTAATGTTGTACTAACAGGTTATGAATTATAGTAACAACTCATAATGTCACCTATTGCTAGCAAAAGGATAGGTTATATCAAGAACAAGCTATGTATAAGACAAACATTATGCTAAAGTTAGCCTAACCACATAACTTTGTTTATTTTAATTTAGTTATGTCAAGTTAAGCAGATCTCATTGTTACGTTAACTCGAATATTCTTAACGCTAACATATCGATATCATCTTAACATTAGTTTTGTTGAATGCAACCTAAACATATTTTGTGTACACGCTAATTTAATAATGTTCAGTAAATCTGATCCCTGTGTTTTGTTAACTCGAATATTCTTACCCGGAACACTTTCCTGTCCTCGTAACAGGAGTTTGGTTGAAAAGCCCGCGTAAACCGTGGATGACGCTTGGTAGAAATAATTTGTCGGTTAGAGGTTTCACCAGACTGCAAATGTGCCTTAAAAACACGTTCCTATCCTATGCACTGAATTTACAGTTTAACACGCACTATACGTGCATTATAATACACATTATAAAACATTATAATACACATTATAATACATTATAATACACCACAGTCTTGTGACTCTCTAGGTAGACGCACTATCGGACTTAATAAACTGGGTCCTCACAATGTCACTGACGTTAGATATTGAAAGATATTGAGACCCGCGTACCTATTGACTTGTGTAAGTTATATTCAATTCATACTGTGACTCCGAACCGAAACACGTCCGCGGCCGCCTTGTACACTTAGTTCCACAGTGTTCAACACACGCATTTCACGACAGTGAAACAGTAGGCAGCAGATATAACCCGTGACAGTGCGTGCTCGCCTGGCAACTTACACATGCAAGATGACGAGTCATATCTTGCAAGTGGCGATATTAGAGTCGCTGGCCACGCGTAATAGTAATCATAACGTCTGTTTTGTCATGACAACAGCAAGTGTAATACGTATGGTTTCCTCGTCGTATCTGAAGTTCACATAAATGAAAGGAATTCAACAAACTGTTAATGTTCGGACGACAAAGCAAACTATTGATCTTTAGTTTTGAAAACGCTATTGACATTATGGTCAACGTAATTGCGTAAAAAACGCTTAACAAAAAGTTATTGGTTTTATCAACATTACAGTTCTCTCAGTGCATAGAAATAATCGGTAAATTTCAATGTTGTTGACAAAAGGAAGTTGTTGGTGAAGCTTGTTCTATTCTATCAATAACTCTTGTGGTAGTTGATCATCCCAGTCTAGTTTATGAAGCCATAACTTCTGTAGAAATATCTTATGTAAAATCACTATTCGGCTGAGGAGACCTAGTGGATCAAATATCGACGCAATGATTGCTGAAATCTTCCGTTTTGTAACATTCGTGGCAGACACTTCTTGATCGTGCGAATATGAAGAGCTTTTGTTTTGTACGAGAAACTTATCTGACTTCGGATTCCACAATAAACCAAGTGTTTTAACACTGTCTTTGCGATCAAATTGAAGAGGTAACTGGGTTTCTCTGTACTCTGTAGGTATTGCTTCAAGTAACTCTGGACAGTTTGAACACCATTTTCTGAGTGGGAATCCTCCACTATTTAATAGCATGGTCAGGTCATCTTGAATTTGAAGGGCATCCTGGATATTGTCACAGCCACTGAGCAAGTCATCAACGTAAAAGTCTCGTCCTAGCACTTCTGTAGCACGAGGATAGCTGCTAGCGTCTTCTTCGGCAAGTTGTTGTAAGCATCGTGTTGCCAAGAAGGGAGCTGAAGCTGTGCCGTAGGTGACTGTTGTAAGCTCGTAACGTTTGACAGATTCTTCAGGAGATGTTCTCCAGAGAATTCTTTGATATCGAGTGTCCCGTGGATCTACGTTGATTTGACGATACATTTTAGCAATGTCATCAGTAAATGCAATTTGATGTGTTCTAAATCGTACCACGATTGACCACAAGTCTTGTTGAATAGTAGGACCCACCATCAGGATATCATTTAAAGATTTACCGTTCGTGGTTTTGGCTGAAGCGTCAAAAACAACTCGTGTCTTGGTTGTGGTGCTGGAAGCCTTAAACACAGCATGATGAGGCAGATAGTATGCATTGTCAGAATGTACACCTTAATCCGTCTGCACTTGTACCATATGGCCTAGCTTTTCGTATTCTTCAAGAAACTTGTTGTATTCCAATCGTAGTTCTGGTTGTTTGTGCAGCCGACCTTCCAAATGTTTAAATCTGTAGCTTGTCTGATCGAACGAGTTACCAAGAGTCTCATGATCTGCCTGGAATGGAAGTCTTACCACAAATCTCCCTTTACTATTCCTTGTCTGCACAGTTTCTTGGAAATGTCGCTCACATTTTTATTCTTCGTCGGTTTTTGGCTTTGAGTGGACTTCCTCAAGTTCCCAGAACCGTTGCAGTTGCCGATCTAGACTGTCATCTGTTTGCAAGAAGTGTGCGGTAACAGATGCAGTAGAGGCATCGCCACATACTTGTTGGAAACGTTCTACCAGTATACATCCTAACTCTGTATCCTGTAGAATAGGATAATTATTCTCTTATCTTGACTTTTGTCCAGGCCTTAGAAGCTGGAAAAAGAGTTCTGTCCCTATCAACAGATCAATCCTTCCTGGCTGGAAGAATGTTGGGTCAGCTAAATCGATGTCAGGTATATTTCACTGTTCATGTTCAATCAACATATCTGGCATCTTGCCGGTTATGCGTTGCAGAACTAAACATGACAAGTTAGCATTGAAGTTGCCTACTTTAGATTGCAGTTGGCATTCAACTAAATGCTTTGATTCTGAGGCTACGTTATTAATACCTCGAATTGAAATGGGGTTCTTATGTTTCTCCAATCCTAATCGTTGTACTAAATCTTCAGTACAAAAGTTAGATTGACTTCCACTGTCTAAAAGAGCTCTACACTCTTGAAGCTTGCCATTACAATCTCTAATGACTAATGAGGACTATTGCTGTTCATAGTAAAACATGTGATTGGATATCCTTGAATGCACAGCATGCGTTCTAAAACTGGTTTGAACTTCCCTCGTGACCATTATCTGTGTTGTCACATAATGGTGCAGGATTAGAAATTTTCGGAACCATGTCAGAAGAACCCACGTTTTCAAGATTGGAATTGTGTAACAGAGTATGATGTTTTTTGCCACACTTTCGGCATCCCTTTGAGTGGCATTACTTGACAACGTGCCCAGTGCGAAGACAGTTGAAGCATAACCTGTTATTCTGTACACAATATTGTTTCTGAGTTAGGCTTAAGTTCCTGAACTCATCACATTTGTACAACGAATGTGATTCATTGCAAAACTGACATTTAGGTACAGGTGTGTCTGTAGGCCTAGAAATGTCTGCATTAGACTTTCTATCGCTTTTTGAATCTTCCCTGACTTAGCAGTAATGAACTTACGATCTGTAGAATTACTGTTACTAAAGGGTTTTTAACGTTTTCTCGAGCTTGTCTCCTGTGTTCAAGAAAAGCGATGAAACTATCAAGTGATGGGAATGCTTGATCATTGAGAGTGAGTTCCCATTCTTTGCGTGTGTTAATATCTAAACGTCTAGTGAACAGATGTAACAATATAACTTCTTCCAGAGGTGTTTCAATACTAAGGGCCTTAAGAGCATTAGATTACTAGACACTGTGTTGATAAATTGTAACAATTCATAGCAGATTCTTTTGTACTGATTTAATATCGGTCAACTCCTTAAGATGTTGAGATGCTATCAGCCTTTTATTTTTTATACCAATTTTCCAACAATTTCCAAGACACAGTGTAGTTATTCTCAGTCAGTGGTAAATTTTTGAATCAATTCTGAAGCTTGACCAGTTAGAACAGATATCAGATAGTAGTACTTTTCTATAAGGCACATCGTTTGTTGTCGTGAACCATGGCTCTGAAGCTTGTCACTAAACGTCAGCCACTTTGTATAAGAGCCGTCAAAACTATGCAGCTTTATAGACGGTAAGTTTAACTTAGTCTTACTAGGCCTGCGAGATGCGCCAACTGCATAATTTGAGGCGTCTAGGTCAACTAAATTTGTCTAGGTTTCTAACAAGCCTGACATAGTTGCTCATCTAGGTCATGAACCAGAGTTTCAAACGGTGATCCTCTCTCCTTCATGGTCTATGTTTTTCATCGTGCAACTCTAGATGGTTTGGACCTCATCAAACCTTGTCCAGGTTTCCAGTAACTGTTCAAGTCTAATTTGTATCTTATTGACATCCTCGAGACTACTGACAAACGTCTGAATTCTTGAATGGTAGCTTTATAAATACCTCTCTGCTTGACCCAAAGCTTGATTTGTTTTGTGTCCATGTTGAAAGGCTTAAGTAATAAATAGTTTATTGTCTGACTGTTTTCTGCTGATTACTGACACCGTCGAAGAAAAGCAAACTCGTGATTAAATCTGGCGCGGTTGGACCAATGACTTTAACTAGTAGGCTTATTTAAATGTGCACTGTTATATTCTTTTTTGAATCACTTTTCTTTTCAAACATAACACACTCATTTTTACACCATTTCAACTCCATTCGTTGCTAGTGACTACTAAAACATATCTAATAACAAAACATGATGTGAGGCCACAGCTCTCACAATGCATAACAATATTATGCCTTCTAATCTCAAACATACTAATAAAAATAACAAATTTTTTTATTTTTTTTTTATTGGAAGTACATTATTTAAAACATATTTACATCAAAATGGAAACGAATCATCACAAGCCACACAAGCGGCTTAGCTGTGGGGATAAATGCATAGATAATAATGTAATAAAAATTACCAAGACTCCAGACTTTATAATAATTGATACTAGGAAAACGCCAAAGTCGTTGTTAAACGAGTGAGTGACCTATGTGTATAGTATCGGTATCATTCCCATACTGGGCTTCATCCAGCCTTAGGTATATGGAGAAAAGGCGATGTTCCGAGTACTCAACACATGGCTCACTCACTCGTTTAAGAACGACTTTGGCGTTTCCTTAGTTATTTAATGCGAATCATGTTCAAAACGTATTAGCGTGAAACATTACCAAATTTCCAAGATAAACAAAAAATCAACTAAGTTTATTTCCCATTTACACCCCTCAAAAAATTTGGGTGTAAAAATAGTTATAATAGACGAACAATTGGGGTTTC